>PVHY01002317.1:0-129984 GCA_004024945.1 Uropsilus gracilis | reverse complement strand
AATCGAATCGAATCCTTCTCTTTGTTTGCACACCCTTTATATACCCTGATTTCCCGCCTTCCAGGAAATCTGTTACACTTCTTTCTTCCCCCTGCATCCCCCTGAAGGGAAATTCCAGCTAAGGTCATTCTCCCATTTTAACATTACCTGTCCTTGAAACCTGCAATCTTAAACAGGAGACAGTGGTGGTGGTGGGGGGCACACCCTATCAGAAAGACCATAGCTTGTCCAAAACCTTAACATTAATGCAGTGAGAAGCCATGTCAAGTTTTTAACCTGAGGGAATTTAAGAGGATACACCGTCTTGCTTTAAGCCACTGTTTGTGGTAATTTGTTACAATGGTGCTGGAAAACTAATCCAATCAGTTAGTCAGAGGTTAGTTTGTTCACCTTGTGTGTTATCTGTTCCTGGTGTTTGAAACTCTACCACTTACAGAGCCAGGAAAGAACCATAAATTGATGAAATGGGTGGTGGGTCTGAGGCAGCCTGGAGACCACATGGCTGGGCTGATGGAGACAGCTGCCGCTTGTTTCCAGCTAATTGTTGCCGAGCTGCTGCTGAGCGAGGCTCTTTGCTGCTTTTTATTCCCAGCTGTTCATATTTTGACCAGTTCGTTCTTTCTTTTTTTTTTTGTGAGATAAAATTCACATACCACAAAAACACTTCTTTTCAAACAGTAATTAAAGGAAGAAAAAGAGGAATACACCAAAACTGGTCATATGTGCTTAACAGTTCTTTAAACAATGAATAGGGAAAATTTTGAAATGTAAAGACCATAATGAGGCTTGAGGAATGTCTCTGGTTATAGTTTATCCTTGCTCTTGTTCAGTACAGATTTAGATCTTAATTTTGGGTTTCTGAGAACTGAATATATTCTATATTCTTCTGGTTTCACCTTAGCCACAGCAGTAGTGTTGTAGTGAAGCATTTATCACAGCTGGAGTGGGCATGAGGGGCGTGCTTGGCCAGATTCAGTTAAAGATATCTGTGGGATTTTGGCAAAATATTTTTTCACCCCATGAGAACGGTATCTGAGGCATCATTTAGTTCAATATTATTGAAAAGAGTTGAGGGCATGATTTATGGAGCAGGCCAGGGGAGAGGATGAGGCGTTGTTAGCAGTCTTGTGGTTGCCAGGTTGGAACTTGGAGTAAAGGCCGAAGCTAAAGTCCAGACCTTAAAGTCAAGGTGCATTGGGAGATGCAGGCTTGTAACCTCAGGTCACCTGTGACAGGATGTGTATATGTATGTGCATATGTGAGTGTGTGTGGGGGAAGGGCAACCACCTTCCTGTGTCAAGCCCGAATCAGCTCAAGCTTAGGGGAGACACCAAACCTAAAAGTAGGGTGAGCGACTGAGGCAACTCTTGGAGAGTCTGGAAAAGCAGAAGTAAAAGAACTGAGGCAAAGGGTCGACACTTTATGAGACATTTTGAAAGAAAACTTTCTACACGCTTTGTTTATATTATTCTTGGAAGTAAAGGTACTAGTGAGTTTTACAAAACAAATGGGAGGACGCTGTGGTGGGTATGCTGTTATCTAAATCACTTTCCTTATACCTGTGGCATTTGACCCCTGCGGCCTCTGTCATCCCCTGCCTGCTAGGACCTCCACCCCACACTGGTGGGAAGCTTTAGCAGCAGGTATCACACAGGGCCAGAACTTAACCAAGTTGAGAGCAAGGAACATTTTCTACAGGAAATTCCAAACTTTTGATAGCCCCTGTAAATTCCCTGCAGATGAGCCAGAGGAAGCTCCAGAGAAGGGCCTGGATATTAATTCTGACTCACTGGCAGATAACAGCCTCCAGGAGTCTCACCTCTTCCTCCTATTTTATCTGTACCTCCTTGATGTGCTGCGCCTTGACACTGGCCTGCAAATCC
Organism: Uropsilus gracilis; assembly: GCA_004024945.1. Taxonomy (NCBI): domain Eukaryota; kingdom Metazoa; phylum Chordata; class Mammalia; order Eulipotyphla; family Talpidae; genus Uropsilus; species Uropsilus gracilis. The sequence continues at coordinate 128,101 of PVHY01002317.1, read as the reverse complement.
TGCTGAGGTTGCTGGGGATTCATTAAAACAGGGCAACTGGGGCCCCTTCTGAACTAGGGCTAAGTCTAAGGATCTTTGAACATTTTAACATTTCTGAATTAAAAGAATTACATATGGTCAGCCTGTTGGAAAAGTTGAAATCATGTTCAGTTTGAAATTAATTTTATAAACAAGTTGGAATCTTTTTCCTGGACATTTTGTCTGTCAGAAATAAGGAACTCAAAAAGCAAGAAAGGGAGAAATAGAATCATGAGAGAAGGTGGAAAGTGAAAAATGCAGAGTTTAGAAGAGACTCAGTAAAGAATTGATGAAGGACTTGGCAGATTCCTGCTTTGTCCAGTCTCTTGAGAAAGCTCATACCTGGCCTGTAATGAAACATGGATAATGTAGCCAAAGTCATTCGTGTATGGGATGCTTAGGGAACTTAAACCTCCCTCAGCTGCCGAATTTGTGAGAACATTTAAATTGATGGTGTTGGGCTCCAGGAGTGTGAGGCGCTGGTGAGGGAACGAAATGAAGTTCATTATATTGGATGATTATAAGATAACTGATTTATAGACTAAAATTTGCTGTCCCCCCCAAATGCACACCTCTGATCAGTGGTTGAGATCTAGTCTTTACCATCTTGTGGGATCATCGTGATTTTCCCAGAAAAAATACTGGTGTTGGTGACTGAGAAACTAACCCCAAGGATTGCAGACAACAGAGCATGGCTCATGATGTCCATCACCCCACAAAGTCACATTGGTTGGTGCCCAGGCTCTTCCTATCATTGAGGAGGTTGTTGGCATCTTGCAAAACCTCTGTTGCTTGTCTGGGCGCGGTAACCATTTTACTCAGAGCTTATGATTTGCTTTGTTCTTAGTGTTCATGTTAAAACAAGACAAGCCTCGTCATAGGTGAATAATTTCTTCAATTTGTACTTTCTAGTTAATGAGAACACACTCTATTGCCTCTCTTCAGTTCCCGGAAAAGTTTGGGTGAGAAGTTTTAACATACAGTGAATAAACAACCCCTTCTCATCCTGACAGAAACCCAGTCGTTTATATTCTCGCCATCTCAAGTAGCTGTTGGAGACATCTGCTGTTCTCCACTTCTTCCATATCAGTGAAGGAATTTAATGTTGACTAGCTATGATATTGAACATGACCTCCCCTGGGTACTCAGAACTATTATTCCAAAGGACTAAAATAATGTATGGAATAAGGAAGAATCTGATCTCAAAATGGTTTTTCATTTAAAAATAATTTACTGTAAATTCTGGGCCAACCCCTGGGACACCCACCTTTATGCATCTTCTTGGCTCAGTTTGGTCACATTCCTCCAACTCCCTCCTCCCCAAACTGAGCAATTAAATGTTGAAGTGCCTTGGTATGTTACCGGGGTTGCAAGTTCAACTGCTTGATGGATGACTCATTTCTGGTGCCCTTTTCTTTTTCTTTCTTTCTTTTTTTTTTGTGCACAAAAGAGAGCCATTTGTTATATATCTGGATGTAAAAATCCTCCCTTAGTCTTTGACTGTTATGGGAGTGTTTTTTTCCCTCTTCTGCAGGAGGAGACTAACAAATAAAAAGATGATTTTCCTTAAGAAAGCATATACGATATTAAAATAACTGCTTGAAGTCCAAGGTCACTATGTGTATTTGGGCCAAAAGAAAAGAAAGTTTTTATTTTGCTGCATTGTATTCTCAACTCTGCTAGACAGTCTCTCACAGCTAACAAAGGGATTATATCCTTTGGGCAAGGAATTTCTTGCTCATTTGCTTTTTGTGTTTTGTTTTTCTCATTCATCGGTGACTATTTAAAACCATTTTTAAGTGTTCTTATGGTCTTGATAATATTGGGAATCAATAGACTCATTAGCAAATATATACTGAACACCTTAGGATACAAGATATTAGCGTTGCTGAGAATAGAAAGAAGTGTAACACCTAAGAGCTTAAAATCTATTTGAGAAAGACACTCAATAAAAATAATGGATTGCTTAAAGGTGATGCAGAGACCAAGTTCTCCCTGAGTTCAGGTCATTGTGACATGGGGTTCAAAAAGGCTTCCTGAAGAAGGTGGGGTCTTGATGGAGGGCATTGAGAAAGGGGGTGAGTACAGCGGGCAGTTTGTATAGGGCAGGTATATCAGGTACCATTGGGTAGTGCCTCAGTTTTTCTTTTGTAACATGGAAATGATAATAATAGAAGCCACTGTAGGTCATTATGAGAACCGATAAGGATATATTGTAGACCACTTCTCCTAGACTTTGCTTTAAACTAGTTAAAAAATTCTCTAATGCCCCACTATGGTGGAATTCTTTAAGGAAAGTGATTTGCTTTTAACCAGTTTCCCAGAAGCTAGACTTTTGTACTATATTAAAACTTGGTAGTACTGTAAGATAATACGGTGGAGAGAGATGGGTGATAGATTGACTTGCCAACCTCATGATAGGGGTTCTTCAGCAGGACTAAGTTCCTGACATTTGGGTGTCATAAAGTGCAACTTTATTTTCTGCTAAGTCATGGGGTTTTCTCCCTTTTGCTTCTCTCATCTATGCTTAGAACAACTCCCAGACCCACTATGTCTCTTACATCTCCTGCTTTCTCCTTTTCCTTGCTGCCTCTTTTCTGTTCTGAGACATTAAGTCCATTTCTCCCACCCCATTTCTACACTGCTCTGACTCCCTCTCGACCCTTTTGGTACTTTCACCTTTAAAGCATCCTTTCTCAGGGCTCATGGTTCAAGTAATTTAGCCATAAATAATTACCCCGTAGGTAACATGCCTAGGTAAACACTCTTGAGATTTGCTGTAGAAATGATAAAAGGCTCTCCTAATTTGAGGATACTAGGTGCTTAACTTTCCTGCCTGGCTTCTATCTTTGACTCATCTGAGTGACAAAAGACCTTTGTTCTTGCTCCAGAAAGGGTCATGTGGCATATGTTCAAAAGGTTGTCATCCAGAAGGCTCAGGGCCTTCGGGAGACTTGGCAGGACCTGATTCCAGGGAATTATCTCCATTGGCTTCCTGTCTGTTTTATTCTTCTGGGTGGTCTGAGTGGGCCACTCATCAGGACCCATACTTTTCACTATGATGGGGAGTTTTCAGCTATGTTCACCATCTAGGAAAAATAATGAAGGTGAGTAGGGAAGGAAGAAGATAGACTTTACAGAAAATTACCTTCCTGTAGTCTGGGAGCGCTGGAAATCTGTGCTGGAGAATGAATGATTCATTCTTGCATTTTGCGAAATTTTATTGCCTTCTGGCACTTTTATAGGTCCTGGGGAAATAGCAAAGAATGAGACATGAACTGTAACAGTCCAGAAGAAAGGGACAGAAAATCAATAAACAGATTAGATGAATAAGATATATTTGGATAGTGGCCATTCTTCAAAGAGATGGAACAGGGTGCGATGGTGGGACTGTGGGGGATGGGAGTGGTGGAGCTTAGAAGGCCTCTCAGAGGAGGTGGAATTCAGAAAAGACCTGAAAGAAATAAGAGAGTGAATAGTGTGAATCTGTAGGGGAAGAGGCTTTTAGGCCAAGGCACCCAAAATGGCAGAGGACCGAAGGAGCTTGGTGTGGAGGCTGAGGAATGGCAGATAAGCCAGTGCTACCACAGCTTTGTACTCAGCAGGGAAGTCTACCCTTTGGTGATGGGTGTGATATGGTACATGCAGTTGCTATGGTGAAAACTGTATATCTATACTGGCACCTCTGCCTATAGTGTTATAAACTGATGTTACCTCAGTAAAAAAAGGAATGAAGTCCAAGAGGTAATCTGAGGCCCAATCATACACACAGAGTCCCAAGCTGGAGGGAGGATTTTAGGTTTTTCTCTATCCAACCTCGATGGAAAACTGTTGGTAGGTTGGACAGAGTTCTCTTTTTGGGAGTCTCTGTCTTAATTCTGGTTCTGGTTCTACCATTGTGTGCTGGTGTGAACTTGAACTCACTCTTAGTCTCTCAGTTTGAAACGTAGATAATGATGCTTTCCCTGAGTGATATAAAAAATTAGTTATTGGTTACAAAGGACTTATACCTTCAAATGAAAGGTATGATAGAGAGTAATCATCACTGTTCTCTATACTCATTATTTTAATAGTTGTCTTTTATTTTTCGAATGGGAACAAAACCACATAGACCCTAAATCGTAGCATCTTGACATTTATTTATTTTTTTATTCTTTTTTTGAGACTAGGTCTCGCTGTTTTTTGTTTGTTTGTTTGTTTGTTTTTTGTTTGTTTGTTTTTTGCCTGTGGAACCATAGGCTCACGTTGCACAGGGTACCACAGACTCAAGCAATCCCCAGCCTCAGCTTCCCAGGTAGCTGGGATTACAGGCGTGCGCCACCACACCCAGATACATGTTTTTGGGACTAGGTCTCACTACGTGCCCCTGGTGGGACTCAAACCACGATCCCTGGCTCCAGTCGTGGCTTCCTAAGCTTCGGCTTACAGGCATGTGGCACCATGCTTGGCCTTGAAATTTAAATAATGCCAGGGAAGTGACTTCTGTTTCTGATTTCCCTTTTGCTTCCAAATGAGAGAATTGGGATGTGCCTTTTTCTTTGAAAGGCCTTTTAAAAGCTTCCCAGAAGTTGCAACCTATATCATAGACTATCAGAATGAGAAGTGAAGTTAGAGATGGGTTGTTGGGCCAGCAGTCCGATTTCCATAAAGAGGACCTAAAAATCTCTTATTGTATGAAATTCCTCGTGCTTCTAGCCTGTAGGGGAATTTCTTGGGGAGCATGGCCCCCAACTTAGAAGGCTGCTGTGCTGTTTGTTTGGTTTCAATAAGATTATTTGCAGATCACAAAAAAAGTGATAAAAAAAAAATGGATCACCTGGCTAGATGCCACCATTTCATAAGGGAGGAAATAGAGAAGCGATGTTAGGTCATTTCGCTGCTGGTTAGCCGAAATGCTGGGGCGAGAATCAAGATCCCGTGACTCGCAGACATCTGCCCTCTCCCCAGATGCAAGAGCTGCCTACCTCACTGTCACATTTAGACATAATTGCAGTGTTATAGGAAGAGATCTACAGTAATTTCAAATCCCTTTCCATCTCTATTGTAATGTGCTTGGCTAATATTGGAAGTGGCAGCTGCCACAAAACATCTTTGGTTTGCTTGTGGAGGCAGCTGTACGTGAAAAAAAAAATTCACAGACTCTAATTTGACTCTGTGCCACACGTGTTTTGTGTTGTATTTTCCCAGCCTCTTCCCCTTTGTTGCTGGCTGTACAATCTGCCAGTCGATTCTTTAGAAATCTATAGGTTCTGCTGAAGCTCTAGGCTTTGAATTTTATATTTGACCATTGTTTATATTCTAGTCTGGTTACCTTTTTTTTAAAAAAAAATGAATTTTTGCCTGGGAAAGGTTTTGTGATTTTCCCCTGCTATGTAATTATTGCAGTAGCTTTTAAAAAGTGATGTTTTGCATAAAGGATTCAATAATTGTTTACTTACTAAACACGAATCCAGTATGTAATTTAACTAAAACGTGTACCATTGTGATGAAAATGAACTTAAAATCACCTTTGTGATTAGCATTGTTCTTGTATGTGAATCTAGTTTTTTTTTTGCAGTTATAGCTTCAGTCAACTTAAAGATGGATGAATCAAATATGAGAATACATGTGTATATTTTTGCATATGGGAGACTTACATATATGGGAAGCACACTGTGTACCTTTGTATCTGAATGTGGTTACATTAACTTGATTAGCATAGAAAAACAAGCATACTTTCTACTTGTCCTCCTTTCTGTTGATACCATAGAACCCACATGACCACTCCCTGAAATTGAAGCTATACTGTTTACCTGTCTAACCTGTTAGGGAGTTCCTCAAGCTGCTATATTTTTTGCCATTCATTCTAAAATCAATGATCTCTCAGTAAATCAAAAAATAACTATGAGCATATTATATTTTTTCACTGGTTTTCCTAAAAAACAAATGCCCCTTACCATGCTGCTATATTTTGCTGATTCACGCTATGGAGAAATAAATTGTTAGCATTTCAGATACTTTGCCAGCAGTGAAGTCGTTTTCAGGAATGAACTTGCCAAATACTCTTTCCATAATGAAAGTTCTCAAAATAGAGAGCATGCTGGATAATCAGACGGGTGATTGAAAATGGCAAGTTTAAATCTTAATGCCGCTTTCAGCAAATAAGACAAGATGCATAGGCATGCCTTTCCTCAATAACAGCAAGAGTCTATTTCCTAATCTCTCTTCCTATTCCCATCCTGAAATGATTTTAGATCCATCATCCTGGGGAATTTCACTATAACAAATGCCTTTTGTCTTTGCGGCATGGGCTGCAGTTTGTGGCTTATTGAAAAGCATGGCTTCGTCAGAGAGCTCTGAAGCCTTTTCCTCACCTCCTTCCTCAGGCCTGAGAGTTTTGGAAGCGGGTCAAGTTTTAGAGGAGCAGTGTGAACAAAGCAGGCTGTCTTCCTCTTCCCCATTTATGTGGGTTTTTCTGTGTGTTGTAGCAACTGTTGTGAATCCTTAACTTAAAAAGATTTTTTTTCATTGACTTAATACTGGTTTACATCATTGTTGCCATTAATAGAAATGTTGGGTCCCCCCCCCTTTCATGCATTGTTGCCATAGTGGACCCAGCAGCAAAGGACTCATAGTCCTTTGTCATAGACCCATGTGCACCCATTTTCCCCCTCACCCTTTGCTTCCTCCTTTCCCCTACCCCTCTGTTTGCTCCCACCTGAGTCCCTAATTTTAAAAGAACGAGGCAGTCTCATTGAACCTGTTGACTCAAGTCTCCATATTCAGGGTGTTCAACAACCATTGATGGTAGTTCATGACTTGGGGCTTTGCTGTGAATACACTAAAAGCTGGACTCTCCAAAGTGGGGACACTGGGACAGTGTAGGTGACTGCAGTAAGATGTACAAGTGAGATTTAAATATATGATAAAGGGATATATGTGTATATGTATTTATAAGTTGACCCTTGAACAACAGGGAGCTTAGGGGTGCTGACGCCAGTGCAGTCCGAAATCCACATAGAACTTTTGACTTCCCCCAAATTTAACTACAGTCATCCCTTGGTTATCCATAGGGGGTTGGTTCCAGAGCCCCCCCCCCATAGATACAGATGTCCACAGATGAAATCCTTTAGAGTCGGGCCTTCCTGTCCATGATCCATGGGCCAAACCAGCACATAGAAGATTGGTTGAATTCGTGAATGCCGAGCCTGTGGATACGGAGGGCCATTTATTGAAAAAACTCTGTGTGTAAGTGAAACCTTGCATGAAGTTCAGGGGTCCAGTATGTCTGGGTTTCAGGTGTTTTGAATGAAATTATAAGACCCTGGTGATGACTTGCAATTCCATGGGGAGAAAGGTCAAATGATCTTATAAACTTTACAGTGTTTAATATTTTCTAGATAGCTGATAAACTGAGAATAAGCCACTTGATTTCAAATTCTCCATCTTAAAAAATAAGGACCTCTCAAGGTTTTGGCAAGATGGCCAGACATTAGCCTGTGAAAAGGTCTTTAAGACTTTAGCTCAAGGAAGCTATTCAGAGGAATGCATCTGTAACAAATGTGTCCTCACTGCTTTTTTTCCCCTGAAGGTATTCAAGAGACGCTATTTTTACTTAACTCAAATTCCTGATGGTTCATATATTCTCAATTTCTATAAAGATGAGAAAAATTCAAAAGAATCTAAAGGTTGCATCTACTTGGACTCCTGCATTGATATTGTTCAGGTAGGATTACAGAGGTAAACTTTCCTTCTTGTGGTGGGAATAGGGGGGTGGGAGAGTGGGTGTTGACCAGTAAGAAGAACCTCGGCATTTTTTTGTCTTGGGTAATGATATCTCCATCCACAAGTATTCCTATTTGACCCCCAAGAATCCTCTGCAGTGCTCCACTTCAGTGCTCCACTCTTGCTAGGTGCCCATTTGCACACGTTTCCCTAGTCCTTTTGAGACTGGTTCCACGAATGCCCCTTGAATTACTTACTTTCTGCCCTTTGTCTGGTTCCCTCCTTTTCCTCTCTTCCTTAGAGTCTTACCTTCTGACTTGGCTTGTTCCAGCCCACCTTCCTAAGACACAGCTAGTATTCTTCACTAGTTCACGAGAAACCCTTGACTCTTGGTGTCCTACAGAGAGAGCTGAAAGCCTCTTATTGAGGCAATGCAGGCCGGAAGTGATTTGGCCTTTCTCGCCTCATTCCCCTTGTACCCCTCTACACATTCTGTGCTCTAGTCACACCACACAGTGCTGCTCAGAATTTCACATATATGTGGCTTGCTTGTATTTGTTTTTCTTGACATCTCCTTTCCCTTTCTGTTCCTGTTTGAACCCTATCTTTGAAGACTCCGCTCAAATGGTACATCCACATGAATTGTTTTCTGTTTCTTCCTCTGCCTCATACCTGTTAAGTGGTGTTAAAGTCCCATATACCCAGTGAGGGGTTTTTGTTCTGCACATTCCTTTTTAGATTACAAATACCATGTCTTCTTCACAGTAGCAGCCCCTTAACAGCAGGTTATGTGCACTCTTGGGGTTTATCAGTTGTTTGCTGATTTGAATTCTTGAGGGGACAGGGCGAAGAAGAATGGGTGGGAACCATAGAGACTATCTAAAGAGGAAGTCAGTATATGAGGAGATAGCTGTTATGCACAGCCAGCTCCTCAAGGACCCTGGGCTGACTAGAAGGCACCAGTCCCAACACCCTCAACCTACCCGAATATAAATATACACAATGACACATTGAGAGTCATCATATCTCTCTACTCCAGTAAGAGATTGTTATGAAGATCAAGTGTGAAAATACTTTAAAAAATACGAAGATCCATGTGCATAAGAAGGTGCCTTCCTTTCTATGTGGATAACTGCTTTCTTACTACAAAGAGAGTGGGGTACACAGTCTGCAGGTTTTCTCAACTACTACTTGTTCAACTTTCTTTATACTGCTCACGGGATCTGCTTTCCCCATCATTTATGACCCCTCTTGTATATTTTCAAATATATAAATCTTTATGACTTGCTACAGCAGTTTCATTTCATCCTTTACTATACTTTGAAGATGAGAAGAAGGAACTTTCTTGGTTTCCTCTTGAATAATGACCATGCAGTGGAAAATTGATTCATAAGCCTCTCTTGAAATGAATGTTGAGATATTTGGGGGCAGGGGAAGATTGTCATTTCTTTGGACTGAGAAGGTAGTTTTATATATATATATATGTAGATATATAAAATATGTATTAAAAGATGTATAAATATATATAAAAGAACATCATTATCTTTATGGGAAGGAGATTTATTATTTTCTCTACATATGAATGTTCAACAGAAGCAAATTCCATATTTTTTTTACCAAAAGCAGCAATTGAACATGAATCGACTTATAGTCTTTCTTTACTGCTACTCTGGTGCCCTTCATGTAATGCATGATAAGGTAAATAAAGTATCAAAATGGCACTTTATGGTGTAATGCAAACCAAGTACCAGATTTATTTATTCAGCCTGTTTTTAAGAACTGACTTAAAAAAAAAATCTGTGAACATATAAGGAAAACTCAGAAGGATAGAAATAGTAAAACACTTGCTTATTTTTGCAGTAGTAGTTTGATTATCTAAGTGTGAATACTACTCAACAAGTACTATTTCATGCCAGCTTTGTGCATCTAATACTGTCCTCACTACCTAGGGGGGACAAAATTATGTTTGATATAATCATCCATCTTGGGGTTTCTCCTTGATGAAAGAAGCAGTTCTTTTTCGAGAGTATTGACGTGCATATGTGCTGAGCTGAGGTCAAAATAAATAAATGAAATGTCATATTAAAAGATTAAGTAAACTAACACTTTTTCCCCCCTCTCTAGTGCCCCAAAATGCGCCGCCATGCCTTTGAACTCAAGATGTTAGATAAGAATAGCCTTTATCTGGCTGCTGAAACTGAGCAGGAAATGGAAGAATGGTTGATAACTTTGAAAAAGATCATTCAGATCAATACCGACAGTTTAGTGCAAGAGAAAAAGGAGCCGGTAGAAACAGCGCAAGGTCAGAATTTTTAAACGATTCATTTTTGAGGCAAAACCCTTGTCTTTAATTCATGAAAATATCCTTTGTGCAGGGTGAATATAATCTTGAAGGTTGACCTACTTGTTCATTAAAAGTGACAATGGAGCTTGATAGATTGTTTTAAAGAGTTAATGCTGCTTGGACTTTGACACATGAAATATTGCCAGACTAAAACAGATAGGGAATTCATGGCAGATTTTCAAAAGTCCATTAAAGTTTTCCCTATGCTTTCATGATCTAAATTCTTTGCCATAAATCTCTTAGGAAAGGATTGGGTGGGAGAGATAGTTAGGAGATTCCTCTTAGGTGATTAGTAATGGTTTGCATGGTTTGGAACATCTGCTTTTAATGAATTTGCAGATGATGAAATTAGCAGCCAAGGAAAAGCCGAGAACATCATGGCCAGTTTGGAAAGAAGCATGCATCCGGAACTGATGAAGGTACCTCTTTCTTATGGCAACTTGCCTTCAACTGAGACAATGCAGAATTAGCTGTTCAAGTTTCAATGCTAGATTCCATTTGGCAGTGTCATTTTTAAGTTAAAAACAAAACACAGCAAATTAGTGAAATAGGTAGTGGTTATGAAACAAAATTTATACTCCTAAGATGGGACTTGAAAGTGCCAGTGAACAGTTTGGAAAATCTTATTTTTTTTTCCCTAGATGCCTAGATTTTGTGAGTTTACTAACTTCATATGCTGTTGTTTATTCAGTTTAATTACTCTGAAGCCAGTTTTAAGTATAAAGGTGATTGCCATACCTATTGTGGTTACATATTTTGCTCGGTGAACTGTATACTGTAAAAAATTAGAAGATGAACCATTTATTCATTTGTCAAAGCTATTGTATTTTCACTTTTTTCGTTTTCCTGGGTTATTGAGTTGCACAAGTTTAGAAGTTACTTTTCTATGTTTTAAGTTTACCCTTCTCTTAAGCTTGAAAGTTGTTTTTCAGAAATTAGGGAACTAGATTTTCTATGATATTGTTGATTTTAATATATCCCCTCCGAATCTTTCTCATTCCAGACTATATAGCCTATTATGTTTTTTCTAATGTGATGAGACCCAAATTGTATATAATAATCCATGACTGCCACCATGGATATGAACAAAAAGGTGCTAGAGAGACTTTGGGTGCAAAAGAAGAGTAAATGAGGGTTCCTTTTTTGTGCTACAGTGGGTTGAACAATATTCTTGATGTTATGAGAGATGCATAGAAAGAATCTGATCTAGGACTTATGGGTCAGAGAGACAGTGATACTTTGAACAAGTGCAGAGGAGTGTACTCTGAAGCTGTGTCAGATTGCTAGTTTCACGTTATATTTTAATACTGTTTTGAAAGGAATAAAGTAATATCTGGTGTATGTGTATGTGTTTATTTACATTTTTTTTTAAATTTCAGTATGGAAGAGAAACTGAACAACTAAACAAACTCAGTAGAGCTGAGGGAAGACAGAATCTCTTTTCTTTTGATTCAGAAGTTCAGGTATTAATGATATATCTATCTATTTTTAATCTTGGAATTGTTGCTTATTCAGATAAACACCATCTGTGAAAAGCTGAAAGCGGTGATATTTCTATCACTGGGCAACACTGATTGCTTTCTATTTGCCTGGTTCTTTTTGAAAGGTAGCTTAACAACCACCCTCACTCAAGGACTAACTATCACATACGCAAATAGATTAGGACTGAAAATGTGTTTTTCCCCCTCAGTTCCTGTATTTTCATTTCATCTTCCTCCTCAAAATGGATAAATTAAAGAACCCCTAACAGTGGTTTCAATCTTCTTTAAACACTTTAATACAATTCTGATCTAGTAGCGGCGAGTAGCTGCAATATAACAAACACCAAGTCATAAGAGACGTGATTTATTTTCCACTTTTGATGTAGAACTGGGATAGTTTTCAGGTCTGACATAATTGCACTTTAAATGGAAAGGGGGGTGCAGGGAAGTATAGTTTTATGTGTAGATGTGTGCTTTAAACATCTGTCCTGAGAGGTACTTTCTGTACTAAGATACAGTTATTCTTTAATTCCATGATACTTTCTAATTTAAGTTGCTGATTTGTTTAAAGGAAAAAAATGTGTGTGTTTACAAATGATTTTCCCACTGGAACATATTTTGTGAAGAAAATACAACTATTTGGGTGAAGACTTAGTTTTTTGATTTTCTTTTCAGTTTTGCTACATGAGATTTCTAATAAAAATTTTTGGGACTTTTTTTTCCAAATAGAAAAGAATGTTTTATATAGACATTACAAATATTTTTCAGTGAAAATAGTTCATGAAAATATAAAACAGTTTGGGGAAGGCAGATTTTGTTTCTTTTTGCTTTATATGGTCCTTTAATTATTTTTTTTTAGTTTGAAATGGAAAGGTATATGATCTATAAATAATGCAGATATTTGTCCTTAATGAAAATGTCACATTAAAAAGTAAAAGTGGGGGCCGGGCATGGTGGCTCATGCCTGTAAGCTTCAACCTATGAAGCAGCCGGGGCTAGGGATCGCGGTTTGAGTCCCGCCTGGGGCCCATAGCGAGACCTAGTTCCAAAAATAAATAAATAAATAAATAAATAAATAAATAAATAAATAAAATAAAATAAAAGTGGGGAAAATGAACAAAATATTTTACCATTTGTTTCCCCATAACAATATTACTTGTAAATTATGTGATTAAAGCAATAAAAATCTAGGAGGCCTTGAGAATATTAGTTCTAAGATACTCATTCAGAAATTTACTTGTTACCCGCCTGTCAAGAGGCTTTGATTCCTCCCCCCACACACACACAATGATTGGCTTTTAATTGGCCATGTCAGGCTCTTTCATTGTGTACAAAGAAGCCAATTGACTGTGGTTGAAACCAAATCCACTATTTTTTTTAAAAATTGTGGTGTAGTGTTTTTGTGGTCATGGAACTGAATTGCTTTTTATGTTTTGAGTCATTTATCAGTGAGAAAAATTCACAGTTATGATGAAACTAAGAATAAGAATAAGAAAATTAAATTTAATGTTGATTATGGAAGACAGTCTCACCTTAGACAAGTCCGTATTCTGTGTGCCAAGTCCCTTTTCTAGGTGAAATGCCATCCTGTCACACCAGCCTTCTCTTTTGGTCACAATTCAGTATTTAGAATGTTTTCTACCCAGAGACCTTAGAGAATGAAGACACTGGCTATGGAAGGGTTTCCCTCCCAGTATAAAATCCTGGGGAAGGCCCTCGGTCCTCATGTTTGCACAGAGGCCTCAGAAGGGAAAGGCTTTGGAAACTGGCATGGTTTCGTCCACTGTCTCCTCACATTCCAGGTCTGAGACAGGAGAGCTGATAAATGGGCGGAAATTAGACTTGATCTCCATGACAATGACTTGCCACCTGGCTCCATAGATAGATAAGTATTTCCTGGGAGCTGTCTGGTACCAAACAGTGGTATTTCTTTTGTAGATTAATAGACTCAGAGGGGGGAAAACCATGCTAGTATATATGAATATCATGCTTCAGGCCTGCTTCAGGAGGATTTTGTCAGTGGTATGGGCTAGGTCAAGAGCAGCTGTAATTATGTAAGACTCATCAGGCAAAATACCTGTTTTGGCTTGAATTTTTAAGCAGTTGAGAGAAATTTTTGTGTTTCTTAGCTTGAGTTTTCCATAATAGCAGTATATTCTGCTCGGATTCACCCAGTTATTTCCTGTCTACCATGTCTCTGGCCTTCCTGAAAGTAGTGGAGTAAGATGTCTTACAACTTATGTTATAATCATTGATAAGTGTTCAGACATTCAGCATGAACAGATGAACTTAGATTGCCTGAGCCACGCACGTGAACTGAGGAGGATTCTATGAATTTCTTTGAGGAGGCACAGATCTCTTTTGCTGAGGAATTCCTTGACTCCCAATGTCTTTTTTTTTAAACTTTTTTTTTTAATTTTGAAATACTGATTATTTTAAAAAATATATCTCTGTGGCAGCCAGGGCACATCCCCCAGCAATGTTAGAAGCTGAGCTCAATGTTTATCAGTTTCCTAAGCAGACGCCTCTCCCTCTGTTCATCATTTAAACGTAGGTGGTCCCCAGGGTTTCAGCCCTGTCCTCCTTTTCACCCTGGATGCCATTGACTTCCAAAGCCAGATCTCCAAACCAGACCTCTCCTGATTTTCCAACCATTTAGTAATATCACTTCAAACTCAACACATCCCAAACTGAAATCTCTGCTCAACCTCCCCCAATCTGCTACTCATTTTTATTTCACGACTAAGTTCATAACATCACTATTTTCCAGTGCTTCCAAGTCATTCCTGATGTCTTTTATACCTATTCATGTCCATTTTGCCTTCTGCACAGTTCACAAAAGAAACAAAATGCCTGTGTTCCCAAAACACATATTTTGTGGGGAAGACAACAAAACCAACTAAATAAACATTAAGAAGTAGTGTTTGATAATTAGATCAAGGAAAGCAGGTTTGGCTGTCAGAGTGTGCCATTTTATACAGTTGAGGATTGTCTCACTGTGGAAGCCTATTGAGAGGAGACTTGAAAGAAATGAGTACGCCATGCAACTCTCTGGGGGAATTGAGTCCTGAGAAAAAAGCAAATGCAAAAGCCCTGAAGCAGAGGTAGACTTTGGTGTGCTGGAAAAAGGAAACCCATGTGGCTACAACAAGAGGCAAGAGTGGCAAGAGGTGAGGTCAGATGTCTGGGAGACACAGGGAGTCCGGTCATCTTGGACTTGATAGGCTATGGTTTAGTTTATGACTCTGGTTCCCTTATATCATCTCCCTCCTGGATTTATGTAACGCACAAATAAAAGGGGTTCAAATGATCACTGGGCTGAGCACTGTTGTATTGTGCAAATTTAGCTTATAGATCCCTATTCATGTGAATCTGGGCTTTTATATTTTGAAAATGATTCTTAGTTTTTGGTATTTTGTAGAGATTGGATTTTTCGGGAATTGAACCCGATATAAAGCCATTTGAGGAAAAGTGCAATAAACGTTTCCTTGTAAATTGCCACGATTTAACTTTCAATATCTTGGGTCAAGTTGGAGACAATGCAAAAGGACCTCCCACGAATGTACGTATGACTTTTCTAACTACCTATTTGGAGTCCGAAAGGAAAATGACTTTCTTCTTAACACTGAGAGCTAATGTACTGATGAGAATTCTTTTGCTGCATACTGTGATAAATTTGACATGGAAGAATTTCATCCATATCTTTTGTTTGCCAAAATCTAGAGAGGCTTCATGAAAGTCTTGCCTATTCAAAAGAGCCAATAGGTTGTTGACATTTATGAGAGACATGGCTCCAGAATCTAGGAAACCTCAAATTTGTGAATTCTGTTAATGAATATGGAGGTTTCTTCTGTTAAATTGGCTCATAGCTATGAGTGAAAACACTCAGCCCCAACGATGCTAAGGTGTCTGCTAATGTTACTCACTATCTGAGTGAACTTATTTTGTTTTGCACAGAAACTTCTAATTGTTCGGAGTCACAGATTATTCAAATTATAGAAATACCTGAAACTGTAAATATAAAATCACCAAAGATGGCCTTTTACATTCATTTTTAATTTTTTTTGTTTCTGGTTTTATATGGAAAACATAACCCACAGGGTTGATTTGTTGTCTTATAAGTAGCTGAAATGCACTAACAGATGATGTTCTGTATATAAAGGGTTAATCTTTATGCCATCTGGCATGAAATTTCTCTTTGTGACCAGCTTTCAGATGCCATCTGTAGAAAGGAATCATGTCTTCCAAAACTGCTGATGGGGCAAAGCTTTTGTCAAGTAATTTGATGTTGGCTGATATTAGTTATTCCAAAATGTATAATCCAGGAAGCTGTAATGTAACAAAAGGGAGGATTTATTTCTACTGCATAATATTGGCACTATTTTTGGACAATTTCAATAAACCTATTGAAAATTAAAATTTATTTTTAGAACCATTGATGTGACCTTTAAATGTGACTTCTGCTTTCTCCTCATCATGTTAAAAATTAATCTTTTAAACTTATTTATACCTGACCAAAGCTATATTGGCTGGTCTGCTATTTTAGAATGCTTTCTTATATGCAAATAAACCCTAATGCAATTTCAGCTAGTCATTGACTCAGGAAGACCTATAAACTACATAAACTTGAGGAATAAAACATTATTTTCTAATGTGTGCCCCTTTCCACCTAAAGAGTTTTGTTTGAAAATGTGATTGTTTTCATTCCCAGGTGGAACCCTTTTTTATCAATCTTGCCTTGTTTGATGTAAAGAACAACTGTAAAATTTCAGCTGACTTCCATGTAGACCTGAATCCTCCATCTGTCCGGGAAATGCTGTGGGGCACGTCAGCCCAGCTGGCCAGTGATGGATACCCTAAAAGCTCTTCACCCGAATCTTTCATTCATGGAATTGCTGAGTCTCAGTTACGCTCCATAAAGCAGGTAAAGCATGACTTTCAGCCAGGTAGCGCATTCCAAAGAAACAAACCCTTGAATTGTTCCATAGTTTCAGGTTGCTGTTTTCCTGGGTATTGCCTCTCTGGTAAAGTCTGTGTATAGGTGTTTTTCTGATGACTGAAGTTGAAGGGAATAAATGGAAACCAGTGAAACCTGCAAAGTATTGGCTAGTGGACTGGTTGAAGTAACAGTGTCAGTGGGACTGTGCTATGAGTCTTCAAGGGCAGGAGTTGGTGAGCTGAAATGCAGACACATGCATGCGCATGTGTGCGCATATATGTATGTGTATACTTTGGAACAAGGCAAAAGGTGCCTGAAGGATTAGGTTTTTTTTTTCTTAAATAACTGATTATTTTATTACAGAGCTTTTAAAACACAGAACCCTCTCTGCAAATGAGAAAAAAACCAATATGTACAATGATAAGGATTTAAAACTTTAGAACCCATTTTTAATGACTAAGACCTGGGTTGTTTTTTTTTTTTTTAAAGAAATTGCCAACTGTAACGCTGTCATCTCTCATCCCCATTTCCATTATGACTAGTAAGTTTTATTGGAGCACAAAGGCTCTTTATCCAGGGAGTTCTGGAAGCAAGGCAACGGGAAGAGGCTGCTTGTGTCTGGGCTGTAACGCCGCCCTATTCTGGCCCATCTGGTGCAAAGAGTCCTCTTTAGAAAGAGGCGAATGGTTCTCTGGCATTTTGACCTCTAAACAGACTGGAGGCCATAGAGGTTAGGCTGAGCAGAATTGATGGTCTGTCTTCTGGACTTTTGCAACTGAAAGGCAACTGGAGCATGGAATACAATTAAAGTGGAAGAGGCATAAGAACAAAGCCACTCACATTGTAAAGAGATTTATTTTTCCCACATTAAAAATACTATTTTTTTCGGATGATAAAATTAAGTAGCATATTATGTAAAAAATGCAAACAATACACAGAGTATTAAGAAGAAAGTAGAAAATGCTACCCCTAGATCATAGCTATTAACATTTCATTGCACATTCTTGTAGGCATATGTGATGTATATTATATGTATTCTTATACAAGCTATTCTACTCAGATTGTTTATATCTACTGTATTCACTGATTGTCCAGATTCCTCTTTCTATAGCATTATCTATAAATCACTTACATTACTATTAAAGTCTAGTAAGGCACTCCCTGGATTTCGCTAATTAGGGTAGTTCTGCTCTTGGATATCATAAGCACCGCTGCATCAAAGAACACTCTTATGCAGACATGTTAAGTCATTTGTTAAATTATCTGCTCAGAATAAATTCCAAGCATTGAATTTTTTAGGTTCAAAGATTATATGTCCATTGATAGAGATTGCCAGATGACAGGGCAACTTTTCTTTACAAGTGATGTCACCCTGTCTTTGGGCTGTGACACTATGGTAGCTATTGCCCAAGCTGCCCCTTATTCCCTTATGGCCCATGAGTTACGCTATAGTTGTGATGACCCATGCTTCTAAAGAGAGGTTGAACAAGTAGAATATTGTAAGTATATGAGAACCTGCTCTGAATTATACATGTAAAATTTCTCACATCGTATCAGAAAAATCCATTTGCACTGATTATGTATTTACTGTGGTCAGTGAACTCAGCTGTATGTCTAGTGTCAGAAGTTCCTGTCGTGGTTTCAGGTGTCATCCCATTTGTGCTCTGATTGGGAAGAAAATGCAAGTGGAATGCCTCCTGGGTGAGAGCATCTGCGTGTCTTATGTAGTCATCACTCTTAGGTGTAGTGTTAACATTACCTTTTTGCCTAGGAGGTATCTGTGTTTGAGCTACCTGCCTATCACCACAGAGCCAGTAGCGGAAAGGCAGAATTTGAACTTGGATCTTTTTGAAAGAACTCAGTCCCACACTATTAGGATATAATGAAGTGCTAGAGAGTGAGGCTCAATGGGAATAGTGAAGTTTGGAATGGGAGCTGGTGTGAGGAGGTAACATAGAGGCCTACACAGATGAGATGAAACTTAACAGGGGGGCCTGGGAGCAGATGAGCCCTGGAGAGGGGAGGACAACAACAGTGGCCCCGAATGGCTTTATCATTTTTCACCCATTGTCAGATCAACTAAAGATACCAGGGAGTGTAGTCACTCACTTCAAATATTTGAGCGTGATGTTTTGAAGTCTCTTCAGCTTCTTCTCATTTAGTACTAGGAAGTAGGACCATGTGGGAGAGAGGGAGAAAGTTAGCAGGTCTAAATACTAATCTCAGGGTATCAGTTTTGTAGCAGGGGCAAAAATTTAAGCTCTTATCATTGCCATTGTATTTGTCTAAGTACTTCAGTCTGTATTTTAAGTTATTTAATTCTGACAACATTCAAGTAAGTAAGTTAGGCACTTTTACTATCTCCATCTCGCAGATGAGGAAGCTGAGTCACAAAACAGTCATATGGCATGCCCACAGTCACAGTAGGATGAGGAAGAGAACCTAGGTCTAGCAGGCTCCAAGTTTGGGATTTATCCCTGCACTCTCTTGCTTCCACCTTAGCCTGGAATGAGGCAAACAGCTGAGTTTCCCAACCTTCTCAGGAAGCACCGCAGCCCTGGCTCTGCCAGCAAGTCTAGCCAAGTGACAGCATTATGTATAGACAGAGACAGCGCCCAGAGCTTGGCAGATTCTGGGTGTTTGAGAGCCATTATAGGTCTTTCCCATCTCTTCCTTTAAAGTCTTTCTCTCTAGTGGCTCCTAAGGAGCAATAGGGTGACCCACAGGGAAAGGAGAAAGTTGGGTTCAGAAAGGAGTAATTTTGTCTCCCTCACTTCAGCTGCTGACCGACTGCACAGCTGCTTGGTGGTTCCTGTCCAGATGCCCTTACAGAGGGTGGTCTCCCCCATCCTCACAGTCACACCCTGGGCTATAACCTTGGGTTGGGGTTGTGGGAGAACTGCTGACTCTTGAGGGGAGGTCTGCCTCCCTGTGACTCTCTGGGTTCCTTACTGAGGGCAGAGATGTTGACCTGGTGAAGGGGTATAGAGACCCCTGCCTACTACTAAGTGCCCTGCCAAGGCCTGGGGTTAGGCGAGATGATCCATTCTCTAGAGAGGTAGAGAGATAAGAGTCACCTGGGGTGGGGGAGGTTCAACCATGCATTTTGGTGAGAAAGGAGGACTGGGTCAGAGACCTTGTTTTAAAGAGCTAGGTTCCCCAGCCCATGCCAGATACCTGACTTCTGACGGGTTGGTTACCTTTCTGTGTTCTAATGAGACAAAAAACAAAACAACCCTCAGAGAGCCTCCCTTTACACTGGAACCCCCTCCACCCCCCAGTGAAAAAGGGAGCATCTCTGGGTATCAGCATCCTCATCTGCAAACCGGAGGTAATAGGGACCTACATCCTAGGACTGTCAGCGTTGTTCCTGGCAGTGCAGAAATCAAGTGCCTGACTTTGAGATACTCTGGGCCACGCTAATAATAACAAGGCACCCAATATACGTTACTTCATTTAATCCATATGCGAAGTCTACCAACTAACTATAACTTTCATCATCCGCATTCTATAGGTGCAGAACTGAGACTTACAGAGGATGTTACTTCCTAAAATCCATAGATTATAGAACAAAACTTGAACACAGGAGTTTTGACTGCCTTCATTCCAGGCTTGTTGCTTGGGAATTCAAAGCTGTTTTGACTTTGGGGGTATCAATGAATGTCTTCCACTTTCATTTGTGTGGTGCTCTTTTAAATAACAGCAAATACAAGCAGCCAACAAGCTCTTTGGAAGCTATTCTATTTGGAAGGAGCTGAAGTGTTCAGGTCATGATATGGCTGTTCCATGTGCATTCAGAGAAAACTTGTCACTTGGGTTGTGTCTGCATTAGTGCCCTTCAGTAAAGTGTACAGGAACAAAACAAGTGTCGGATCTTCTGTCCCCTCCCTTTGCGTTGAAAGCACCAGAGCTCGTTAACTACAACAAAGCAATGAATAAAAGCATGTTTTCAATACAGTGATTTATATTTTTTCATACTTTTTATTCCAGTAACGTTGGTTTATAACATTTAGACAAGCTCCAGGTATTGAGCATTGTAAACATTGTATCTATAACTGCTACATCATGATGGCCACCAAAAATATGGTTGCCATCCACCACCTTGAATTGATCCCCTTTACCACCAACCCCACCAATCTTTCAACTCCATCTCTTCCATGAAGGGAAGTAATCACGACTTGATTCTGTATCTAAGACCTTGATTTTGTTTCCTTCATTTGTTTTAATTTCTTTATATTCCACATGAGTAAAATCAAGGTCTTTGTCTTTCTCTGTTTGACTTAATGACACATAGCATAACATAGCAGAGTGTATAATTCACTCTGTATATGTATGTGTATTGCATCACTACTTTATCCTTAGGTGATTTAGTTCCTGTTTCACAGAACAGTCTTTTTGTCCACTTAATTAGCATTAATGTTACTTAAATGTGAATGAATTGTTCAAAAAACACAACTACATTATAAATGCATATATAATTGCATTTGAGAAACACACACTATCATAGCATATGCCAGTTCAACCTGAAAATACACATTGTTTTTATAAGGTCTAAGAGTGCACCTTGCATACACAAGAGACTATGCAGGTGACACCTGCACTTCGGAGACTTGTTCATATGAAACTGGTAACAAACTCTATCAAATATATTTTGAAGGGAAAATCAGGAGCTTTGAAACCTAATGAAAGTAAATGCATTTATGTCCAAGGTCCTGGATGTGATCCTATGTTGAATGTCAATTTTGAATAGCACCATTCTGTGTTGAAAACACCACCAACAGATGTATGCACCAGGTTACAGAAAGAGTCTAATGGAAGTCATTTTTTCCAGGGAATCTTCTCAGTGACGAATCCACATCCTGAGATTTTTCTTGTTGTGAGAGTTGAAAAGGTACTCCAGGGAAACATCACACACTGTGTGGAACCCTATATCAAAAATTCAGACCCAGCAAAGGTATTTATAAAGATCATTTGTGAACATTTCAGCTTAATGTCAAATTTGTCTCTTACCGAGAATTTTAAATGGTCTTGTCAGTGGCCCCCATAGAAATGAAAAACCATAATGCTCTCAGTGTGCGATATAGTCTGAAAATATCCTACACTGTGTGAGTGTGCATGCTAACATTTGAATGGATTTCCTTTTGTCATTGCCATTATGTTCTGCCTGCAGGAGGATCTGATTTCTACTTGTTTATCCAAAAAAGAGTAAAGACTTATAGGTGACATCTGTCTGTTGTACCATATCCTTGGCAATAGCCACTCCGTACTGCTAGCTCTAAACACAGCCCAAGAATGTTAGAACTGGGAAGCTTGAGATGATGTAGACCTGTGTTAGTGCCTCAGTTCCACTCCAGACTCGTATTTATTCCTGTGTCTGATGAACTGAGAAGGGAAAGCAAGAGAGCGAGTATTTCTTGAAGCTAGATGTACTCACCTTAGAGGAATGTCTTTTATTCTGAGATTTTTGTCTCTCCTACTTTGTACATGCCATCCCTGTCTACCTTTCCTGAGTTATTAGCATGTTAAATAGTAGAGCTTATGTTTTCTTGTTTAATACATTTTAATGGTGACATTAAAAGTTAGCAAACCATGTAATCCAAATTTTTGGACCCTGAAATCCAAACATTTGCAAATTTTTCATCTTATCCTGTTGCATTCTTTAAATGAGTGAGCAGAGGCACAGAGAGGGAAAGGTGTGTGGCACAGTAACACTCTAGCAACTGAGAATTTTTGAAGAGTTGATGTATTGATGTGGCATTGAATTGTGTATCCAGATAGTGTTCATTAAATGAAAGATGCTGCGGAGGCATGTAATGAATTTATGAATCAAAAAAAAAAAACCACAAAGTCTTAATAATATAGATAAAAGCCTTCACCGTTCTATGTCCTTAGGGATATACTTCCAGTACCCTTTCACTGCTTGTTGAGACTCATAGGTAGTGAATCTCTTTGTCTTCTCCAAAGCCTGTACAAACAGCAACTCCTCCATGCATTAAACTGATTGCATTGACTTTGGTCATTTGGCCCTTATCTTGTGGGTAAATAGGTCAACTCTACTCAGAACAAACTTTTCTCAAGAATGATGAGTGACTGCCTACTCATGTGTGAAAGGAAATACCCATTAAAATTGCTTCAAGTTTTCCCAGTAGAAGTCTTTGGTGCAGAACGTGCCCTGCAACTATTCTTTTACTCTTTGATATCTTGAGAAAGACTTAGTTAATGAGTGAACAAGAAACCTTTAAGATATGCCTTGGTCTGGGAAAGTCGATAGCTGAGGTGTGTTGTGTGTGTTTTTTTTTAATGTGATGGTTTTTAAAAAATAATTTCTATTTTTTTAATTGATTGTGCATGTATATGTATGTGTGTATACACTTACATATACATATATTTTTCATATCATTGTCTACCCTGGGGTTGTCCCATCACCTTATCACCCATGAAACATCTTAATTTCTTGTGCCCTCCCCCGATTTTACTCTTCTCCCCTGTTGTGTGTTTTATTTGTAGATGTTTCTGTGTTTCCCCCTAGATTTTGGTATTGAGCTGGGTGAGTCCTTGGTAGTTTGAACAAATGTGAATAAATGTTTGAGTAAATGTTTTCTTATTTCTGACTGTAGACAGCCCAGAAGGTGCACAGGACAGCTAAGCAAGTTTGTAGCCGCCTTGGACAATACAGAATGCCCTTTGCTTGGGCTGCCAGGTTTGTACAAATAATAATCCCACCCTGCCATTCACACGCATGTGGAGCTGAGGGCTGCCATCCTTGTCAGCAACACTCAGTAACCTGTTTCTGACAGATCAGTTGTAGATCTTGGTTCATTTGGGATATGTGTTATTCAAATCAACTGGGTGGCTTAAACATTTTCTGTCACATTTCTGGAGGTTGGAAGTTCAAAATTGGGTGCCAGCACAGTAAAGTTCTGGTGAGGACTCTTCTAATTTGCCAATAATAAACTTCTTGTGGCCTAGGATGGCAGAAGAGGGCGGCCTTGATGGCCTCTTAGAAGGGCACTAATCCCACTCAGGAAGGCTCCATTCTCGTGGCCTAATTACCTCCCAATGGCCCCGCCTCCACATACCGTCAACTTGGGGGCTAGACTTAACTTATGAACTTTTTTTTGTTTGTTTGTTTTTTGAGAATAGGTCTTGCTATTTTTTTTTGCCTGTGGAACCACAGGCTTTCGTTGCCTGGGGTACCACAGACTCAAGCAATCCTCAGCCTCAGCTTCTCAGGTAGCTGGGATGACAGGCGCGCGCCACCATGCCCAGCTATTTTTTTGGAACTAGGTCTCGCTACGGGCCCAGGCGGGACGTGAACTGCGATCCCTAGCCCCGGCCGCTTCATAGGCTGAAGCTTACAAGTACGAGCCACCGTGCCCGGCCTAACTTATGAACTTTTGAGAGGGGTACACAAACATTCCGTTCCTAGCAGAATATAAGAAATCCTTCTCTTGAATTTACTATGTATCAAAGACCCTTTCATTTCTGCATATGTCTTGCTTCAGGGAAATTTTTTTTGGCTTGCAATACTGATCTGACTGACACTAATTTATTGCATTTTAAGGCAGAACATACTTGCTAAAGGGATGAAGTTTTTTTCTTTAAGAGAAAACCAGAAATCATAGGGAATTACGTACAGTATACCTACTATTACAGAGTTGGCTGGGTTTACGCTTTGAAAAACTATCACAGAATTCTGGGAAACATTAAAAATTAGAAGACAGAGAATGCAGCTGTTAAGTACAACTGTGTAATTAATAGATTTTCTAGTTTCATGATGACAGGTTCAGCAGAGCCTTCAGGGGTAATGTATTTGTGAGCATGTTATCTGCACCACACATCTTTATGTAGCTTACATTATTTATTTCTGTTTCAAATAATCTTTGTAAACCTGCATATGGTGATGACTTATGTTGTTACCCCCCCAACCCCCTACCAAGTTACAGATCCATTGCTTATATATGGTACAGTCTGTGCAGCTTACTAGAACTTCTGTATTCTGAATAATTCAATCGTATATTCAGTGGTTGATAGTAGATTCTAAATTGACTCTCCTGTCATTATTTATAATCACTTCATTTTGGGGAAGGTCTCAGATGGATTTTATGTTGACAGCAGAAAAGTTTTGTTGTAGAATAATAGTAAGGAGAGGCGAATGACAAAGTGTAGTGGAGGTTGGCGTATTTACGCATTATGGATGGTAAAATGTGACTTGTTAATAAAAGCATCCTTGGTAATGCTCCAACCTGGAAAGTGAATTGCTGCTGCTTTTATTATTATTTCTGACTCTGTACAAAGCGGTGGTCCAAGTGCTCTGTGTGTACTCTCTTAAGAGATGCGTACGGTTACCCCTATCTTGGAGACGAGGAAATTGAGGTACAGAAGTTAAAAAAAAAAAGTCCTTGCCTCCAAGTTCACATAATATGTTGCAGATGAGGATCAGAGCTCTTGCCTCTGACTTTGGTACTTATTCTAGTGCACGGTAGGGGACCACCTGTCCCTTCAGACTATGGCAATGACAGCTTGATGCTGTTTTGCCAGTGGAAAGTTAATTTTAAAATCTTCAAAGTTAGAAGTTTTGATCCCCTGTTGTGATAAGGAATTATACTGTGTTTCCTTTTCTGAATTGTGTTGGTCATCAGCAATATCCATAACTCACTTTAAAGGCTTGACTCTGGTACTGGAAAATAAACCCCTGTTTACTGAAAATAAAGGAGGTAGGCTTAGAATTAGGAAATGTGGTTAATGCCTATACCTATGCCTTCGAACACTCTGCCAGGGCAAATTATGTTTCTGGCTGTAGGTTACTTCCAGTGTTGTTGGATACTTGTGCATTACTTCCTATTTTAGTGGTAAAGTAGCTTAGAAATGGGAGAAGGGGATGGAGAGGAATATTTAAAATTCATATTGGAATCAGTATATGTATAAGAAGCTCTCTACAAATCGACCTTAAATTGGTCTAATTTAATTTTTATTCACTTGATTGGAGTTACTTTACTTTTGATTACAAAATGCATACATTTTGTATGTCCAAATTGAAGCGTTTGCACAAGTGTATACACTTATGTAGCTACCACGCCAATCAAGATGTATAACTGGCATATTACTCCAGAAGGTTTTTTTCACACCTCAGTCAGCCATCCCACCCCTACTCAGATAACCCCAGCTCTGATTATTACCTCTGCCGAGGACTTCTTTCTGTTCCAGACCTCCACAGGCATAGACTTCATGCATCTTATACTCTTACATTTAGTTTATGCATTTACATGCAGCATATGCATTTACATTTAGTTTCTTATACTAAGTCTGTTTTTGAGATTCACCCATATTTTATGTATCAGTTGTTCCTTGTGAGTGTTTTTCTGCCCTAGAAATATACCACACCATGTTTATCCATTCATTTGTTGATGAATATCCTGGGTTTTTTCCCATCTGGGGCATCTTACTAATACATCTGCTATTGAACAATTATGTGCAATGTGGAATTAAGCCTAGGAGTAGAACTGCAAGATTGTAGTGTGTGTGCTTAGCTTCATGAGACATTATCCAACTGTTTGCCAAAGTAGTTTCACCATTTTATACTCCCACCAGCACTAGTTTTATATTAATGTAGCAATACTTTAGACTAAGAAAAACCCCTTCGCTTGCCTTTTTAGACCTATTTTCAAAGATAATCAAGGTTGTCTGGATCTGGATGGGAGATTCTCCCCTTTGTATAAGCAAGACAGCAGCAAGCTTTCAAATGAAGATATTCTCAAGCTGCTTTCAGAATATAAGAAGTAAGTATGTGAAGTTATTATGATGAAACATCTAATAGGTCAACTTCATTCTTAAAATTATGAGTGCAAAGCATAGGTAGGAAAAATGTAAAATTCTAAATTTGCTTTGGTGGTAGAATCTCGAAAGCATGGTGGTGTAATGCATATCTGAAGAGGTGTGTAACTATACCCCCAAGATACTTATGATGCTGTAAGCCATTGTTACTTCAGTGAAAATAATACAGTAAAAATTTTAAGTTCAGATATAGAGTAATTGATGCCTTTAGTATCTACAATTGTTAAGTATAAACTCTTCTTGTTTTATCTCCTAGGCCAGAGAAGACCAAACTCCAGATTATTCCGGGGCAGCTAAACATCACTGTAGATTGTGTTCCTGTGGATTTGTCAAGTAAGAATTCATATATTGTCAATAAATACTAAAGGCTGTGTTTGAATCTCAGTGCTTTGTCTTTTCACTGTTTTTCTTTGAGTTTACAAGGTGTGTTCGTTTATAGAGGCTACTGTCAGAAAGTGTTGCAAACAGGTAGCTTAAGGCAGCAGATTTATTGCCTCATAGTTCTGGAAGCTAAAAATCAAGCTTAAGGTTGACTGCAGGGTTCTGTTCCCTTTGAATGCTCTAAGAAAGTCATTAGCTTCTGTTGGCTCCCCAGCATTCTTTGTTTGGTAGCTGTATCACTCTACTCTGACTCTGTCATATCAGGGCCATCTTCCCTTTCTGGGGCTTCTAAGATCACCAGTCATCATTGGATTCCAGACTCACCATAATCCATGTGACCTCATTTTACTGAGTTACATTAGCAAGGACCCTATTTCCAAATAAGTTCATAATCTGTGGTTCCAGTGTACATGAATGGGGGGTGGCATTATTCAATCCAGTATTAAATGACAGAAGTTATAGATAAGGAAGCAAACTCAATTGGTTTTATTAAGCAAGTATTGTTTCATCTATAGTAGAGGATATGTGTTTGCCCATGTTGCCTTTTGCCTTGGATAACTTGGGGATCAAAGAGAGAATTTCTTATTTAGAGACAAGAACCTTAGACCCTGGAAGAAAATTGAATGGACAACACAAAAGATTATTTACAGGGAATAGAATGCAGTTGCCAGGAAATGTTTGAAAAATCTTCATTCTTAGTGATATTGTCGTGAATATAACTTAACAAGATGACCTGTCTTATCTATGAACTATATAAAAGTGCTTAAAATGGAACTAGTTAGTGCTGGCAGATTTGCAAGGCATTGTCACTTATCTAGACCCAGACAGAAATTTGGCAATAAGTATTCAGAAGTGTCCCTAACTAAGACTTTCTAATTCCAAGAGTATCCAATCATTTACTACATAGCATCTATTGAGTATGTATTTATTGAGTGCCTATTAAGTACTATAAATTATGTTGATTAAAGTCTAGAGGAATGATGGACAACAAACAAGAAAACAGATTGAGTAATTTCAGTCTGTGACTCAGCTGGACTGTTTTTAAAAAATGTATACAGGAAAGTTCAACCACTTGGCCCCATCTGCAGGTGATGGTTGGGACCGTTAGTTTCCATACAGAGGGCAACACACCTGTAAAACCCTTGAGGTAGGAGCAAGCTTGGTTTGTGTGAGCAGAGAGCCAGCCAGAATATTGTGTGGTGTAGTGAGTGTGAGCAATGGAGGTAAGAGATGAAGTAGGAAAAATAGGAGGGATTGCATCATCAGGGAATTGTATAAACCACAGTCAGTTCTTAAAACATTGAATTGTAGTCCAAGGACAAACAGAAATCACTAAAGGATTATTAGTAAAGGAGGAGCAACTTACATTTTAAACCATGTAAGGATATTGAAACTAGAATATATTTAGTAAAAGGCAAAAAAGTTGTACAAAGAGAATGTGGTATGTATGAAGAGTATGAAGAGAAGCAAGAATATTAAGAGTCATTTAAAATATAGACAATTTCTGCATGAAGATGTTCTTTCCAGTATTGTTTATGTTGGACATTTGCAAATAACTGGAGTGTAACATTGTGAGTGTGGCTAAGGCAGTTTTGGTACACAGAGACTGTAGAACTTAACATAGCCTTGAGAAATGACATTTACAGAGAGGTAATGGAATAAAGACATCAGATAAAGTGCGCCCAAAAAACAATAAAATTCTATATTCACAGTAGAATTTTTGTATAGTTGTATAGGGCATGCATGGAAAGACTACAGGAAAATATGTCAATATTAAAAATAGGGGGCTGGGCATGGTGGCGCATGCCTGTAAGCAGCAGCCTAGGAAGCCACAGCTGGGGCCAGGGGTCGTGGTTCAAGTGCCGCTGGGGGCATGTAGCAAGGCCTAGTTCCAAAAAAATATATAGCTGGGTGTGGTGGGCATGTAGCAAGGCCTAGTTCCAAAAAAATATATAGCTGGGTGTGGTGGCGCACACCTGTAATCCCAGCTACCTGGGAAGTTGAGGCTGGGGATTGCTTGAGTCTGTGGTACCCCAGGCAACATGAGCCTGTGGTTCCACAGGCAAAAATAGCGAGACCTAGTCTCAAAAAAAACATAAAATAGTTCTCGCTGGGTAGATGGATGCTCATTATTTCTGTGTACCTTTATTCTATACCACTGTTCAGTTCTATGTATCACTATAATAATCAGAGAAAACCAAACCCAGCCCCCTCAAAAAATGTCGTGTCCTTCATTCCAATTTTTCCTGGGTCTTCCTTCTACATCAACATTTTTTTCACAGTAAGGACAGATAATCTTAGAACCCCTTTGGTCTATGAATAACCTTTACTGGAGTGATTATTTCAATAACATTTATTGCTATACTTCTCAGAGACTTTGTGTTTTTCACCTTTGGGAGTATTGAATTTATTATTGGTAACACATCATAAGATCTGTACTTTCAGAAGGCTTCCATTATTTTTCGGGTGAAAATTTGCACCTGCACCAAGTTAACTTTTTAAAAGTGACTAGCCATGAGCTAATTGAAGACATAAATTCACTGTAATTTCCCTGATACCAATAAAATTTTGCAGCGAAAGCTAAATTGCAGCCACAGGAGGAAAAAATGTAGTGGATTTCTCTGCAGAGTTTAAATTTGTCAAAATTATGATGTGTTATATTTGGCAAATCACTGTACATTGAAAATGTAATAGCAATCTGTATCTGGTTTGAAGGTTTCCACTAAAACGAGCATCAGACTACTCCTTTTAGGTTCTCAAAGTGGTTGTATGACTTTTTTGTCAATCAATAGGAATTATTTCTTTTTTTTAAATCATTCTTTGAGAGAACATTAATGTTTATTAATGCAGGAATGTGTTCATGATTATTAATTTATATTCTCTGGGCTGGTTTTTTTTCTGCTATAGATTGTATTACTTCTTCATACGTACCCCTGAAACCTTTTGAAAAGAATTGTCAAAATATTACTGTGGAAGTGGAAGAGTTTGTTCCAGAAATGACAAAATATTGTTATCCATTCACTATTTACAAAAACCATCTGTATGTATATCCCTTGCAATTAAAATATGATAGCCAGAAAACGTTTGCCAAGGTAAACAGTGTAAACTATATATTTTGTGGTAAAAAATGTTATTTATAATCTCCTGGCTTGGTGACTCATTTGGAATGATTAATCATTTCAGGCGAGGAACATTGCAGTCTGTGTGGAATTCCGGGATTCGGACGAAAGCGAGGCCACTGCTCTAAAGGTTTGTTTACGGTGTTGATAGCCATATATTTTTATTAGAGATAGGTGGTGCTTATGGCATTCCAGTGTTTCATACGCAGAGTTTAGTTTGTTTAAACAGCAAAAAGACAATGTATTAAAGTCATGCAATATGGTCTTTTCTGTCCTTACACCTTAACTGGAAAGACTAGTGCACTATTAATGACAAAATGAGGTCAAAGCATAGATAGGTTTAAAAATGGGGAGCCTTATAGCCCAGATTTTTGTCTTTGATCCACTTTGAGTTTTCATTGCTCTGATGCCCAATCATAAGGTCATTTTTTCTTAGGACCTGATACTTTGTAATGGGACCTTCAGGAAATTTCTGTTTCCTTGAAATCAGAACAGACTGCTTTGAGGGGAGATAGGACTTCTACTCTGACTGGCCACAAAGTACCTCCCAAGTTGAATTCATGATCTATGGAAATTTCGCCCAAGAGCACAATCTTTAAATACTTATCATTGCACAATGCCTGTACATCCTCATTCTTTAGAACTGGTTTTTACGTTTGCTCTCTCGCCCATTCATCAGAGACCTGAAAGAAAAGTCAGAACATCTATTCATCACAGCGTTTCTCTGACTCTCTGTAGCTTGAGCGTGAATCAGATGTTCAGACAGCTTAGTCGACAGCTTAGTCTTCCATTCCAACCACCTCAGAGAAAGGCTGGAATGCCTTGCCTAGGTAGTTGAATGTTTAACCACCGCTATCTTTGAAAAGACTTTCACAGAGAAACAAAAGTTAACTTATGGATTAGCTGGTTCAAATTAGATCTGTATTCTCTGATTCTCCCTTCAGTGGAGATGAGAGTATCGGTTCCTTTCCCTCCATGCAATACCCTTTTGTATACTTAAAGAATCTTAGGTTACTTCTCAGCAGCTCTTGCAAATTGCCTTCATAACTGCACTTAAGGAGGGAGAGTTGGCTAGCACTCATAAGGTGTCTCAATTTCATATCTTAGCTAGCCTAGATGCTGGCTCTCAGGAAACAGCATGAGGCAATTAGTACCTTGGCAGTGACCACACATTCATCCTTGAACTTACTAGGCCTGTGAAGTGCAAAACTCACTCTAGAAATGAAATGGGATCTTGCCATGCCTTTATTGCTCTTACAGAAAGTCAGTGACTTTTAAAGCTTAGCCCATAAAAGGAGAGAATGGTTAGCTCACCAGTAGTTTAAGAGACATTCGAGTCTTAATTCCTTTCAACTAAGACTGTGTCTGCTGTCTATTTTTTATTTTTAAACTCCTCACCTTGCTCATAGTACAACCAGTATTCAGCAAATGTTACTGACTGGTGTGTGTGTGGGGGGTGCTTCTTGTATTCAGAAATGCAAATGGTATGAGAGATGGGAACCTGACAGGCCTGGACTGAGAAGATTTCCCTTCCAGATGATTAGTCTTACTGTCAACTATGTTAGAATTGGTTTTCTTTGATGGCTGGAAATTCAGAAGCATTTGGGCAGCCAAATTAGGTGACATCTGGGGCGGTGCCTGGAGGGATTGTAAATGATTCGCAATTTGCAGGCTCATGGTGAGAACCCGGTGCACTTGGCTGTGACCTTGTGCTCACAGCTGCCTCTAACTGTGTGGGATTCTACAGCATCACATTTAATGGCTTGCATAGAGTGTGGTGACTCCGTTTGCTTCTTTTACAGTGTATTTATGGAAAACCTGCAGCATCTGTTTTTACCACAAATGCTTATGCTGTTGTCTCGCATCACAACCAGAATCCAGAGTTCTATGATGAGGTAAATGCATGTTCTTCACGTTTCTCTCACATTTGTAAAATATATTGGGTTGCTCTGTTTTTCTTCAATTCATTTCCAACATTTTATGTGCACTTTCAATTCCCAGATATTTTGTTCCATGAAAAATAGAAAATGTCACCTTAACACAAAGGGTCACTGCCTGCTTGGTGCCCTTTGATGGCTGTGGAAGATTTGCCCAGCCATTGAAGTGGCTCTGGCGGGGGATAATAATGTAGGAAACAGACATCAGACTAGAACTAGGCTGGCCCTTACTTGGACAACTGGCCCCATGACCTTAAACAAGTCACTTCCCCCTTCCGAGTCTCCATTTCTTCAGCTTTAAATGAGAAATTCAAAAGATTTTTCTGAAGGCTCTTTAGAGCTCTTTCCTCCAGGGATTCTGTGTGGGAGCCTGGAGCCTTTCTGGAGACATCACAGCATATCCTGGCCACCAGAACTCCTCTGGTGGTGTGGATTTGAAGAGTTCTCTGTGCTCCCTTCTTCCTCCAGGGTCTACTTCTCTGTCCCTTTCTCTTTCCTTTTCCCATTTTTCAATCTCTCCATGTCTGTGTGCTTCCCACTTTCTCTTTCTCTCAGTGTCTGTCTCTGTCACAGCCTCTTTATCTGTTTGTATCTGCCTTGTCCAAATCTACAGACGGCTTTTCATTCCCATATATCTCCATGGATCCCGGATGTGCTTCTCTAGCCAGAAGCACTCCTGTTTCTGCTTCTCTAGCCTGATGTCTCCATCTCTGGCTTTCTAGCTTTCTGCTGCTGTTACCACTTCCCCAGACCCATCTTCTGGTGGACGAACGCCTTATACCCCACTCTTTTAGGCCTTGTTCATTCATTTCTCAGTCCTGCACTCCGGCTTTGGGAGAGGTGGGAAGGAGGTTCATGGCGCCTGGTGCTTTTGCCACCCAGGGAGGAAATATGCCCGTATTTATGTGCAGCAGAGCATTAGATACCCAGATGGTCCGGATGCTGAGAACAGGCATGTTCTGTGGTGAAATATACCTACAACAGAAATTAGTCATAACACTCAAATCAGGCCTTGTGTGAATGATAATTAGGCTAGCTGTCCATCACCAAGCTGTTTAATATTTCCCTCTTTCTAACCAATATGTGTCACACTAGAAAACTGATCATGGACTGGACTCGGTGGCGTGCGCCTGTAATCCCAGCACTGGGAGGCCAAGGCCAGGGATCACTTGAGTCCATGTGTTCAAGACTACCCCGGGCAACATAGTGAGACCTAGTCTCCAAAAAATAGCTAGGCATGCCGGGCACAGTGGCTCGTGCCTGTAAGCTTCAGCCTATGAAGCGGCAGGGGCTAGGGATCACGGTTCGAGTCCTGCCTGGGGCCCGTAGTGAGACCTAGTTCTAAAAAAATAGCTGGGCGTTGTGGTGCATGCCTGTAATACCAGCTACCTGGGAAGCTGAGGCTGGGGATCGCTTGAGTCTGTGGTACCCTGGGCAATGAGAACCTGAGGTTCCACGGGCAAAAATAATGAGACCTAGTCTAAAAAAAAAAATAATAACTAGGTGTGGTGGTGCACACCTGTAATCCCAGCTATCTGGAAGGCTGAGGCTAGGCATCACTTGAGTCCGTGGGTACCCTAGGCAACAGAGCAAGACCTAGTCTCCAAAAAAAACAAAATTGATCATGTAGAAAGTCATTCCCATTCTTCTGGGGATGCCAGAGTAAAGTGGCTTTTCAGTTATTTGCTATATACTGACCAGAAGAAGAGGGAGTGAATGTGAGTGTGTGTGTTTATGAGAGAGAGAATGCAAGCAGGCATGCTTACAAGTGCAGGTCTGCTCATGCATGTTAAATCAATCAAATCTGTAATTTGTCTCATTTTTTTAGGGGGCATTCATGACAAACATTTGCTTTGGTTGTGACTGGAAAATTCCTGAAAGTCTCTATATGAAAATACTAATTTTCAGGATTCAGCTCATGTGTGACAGTGTTCATTTATTGATTCAAGGCTAAAGTTACTGCTTTTTTCTAAAGAAATTCATAGAAACTATAATTTGTGGATACCATAAGAGCTTAGTAACTTTTGGCACTTTTTTTGGAGGAGGGTGGGTAAAGGTTTAATTTTTTTTCATGCCGGGGCAGCAGGGATTTAGAAAAAAGTTGCCTTTCATATTCACTACATATTTTTGATGGATTGCATTCACTGCCTCAAGTGATATTGTATTCCTGGGCTGTGAGAACATGGTACTTTTTCCCAGTGTTTTGGCAAATCCTGCTGCTTACTTTTCGCCCAGAATTCCCTGGACTGTCCAGCAAAAGTAATCAATCAAATCCTTATACCCCAACTGAATATTGTCACATTGAGCAGAAAAACGTGAAATACATTTAAATGGTAGCTAAATGATTCTGGCTTTGTGACCTGTCATTTAGAGAAGTATGTCATTGGAAAGTGTGATGAGACTGCATTACATGTCGGATAGTCCAGATTGACAATTCAAGCCAAACAAAATTCTCTCTGTGATGTTCTCATTTCAGATTAAAATTGAGCTTCCCATTCACCTTCATCAAAAACATCATTTACTTTTCACTTTTTACCATGTAAGTTGTGAAATTAACACCAAGGGAACAACCAAAAAACAGGACACGGTGGAAACTCCAGGTACATGTGCTCTTAATGTCTCTCTCCAGTTGTCTGAAGTGGAATTGTTTAAAGTACAACCTCATCAAAAAGTACAGTCCTAAGTGAAAAGGTTCTTTGGTAAAAGATGAATTTTATATTCATTTTGTCACCGTTCATCATTCCTTTATGCCGAATAGCATATCCAAATGCCGACCAGTGTGCCTGGACTTCTACAAGCAAAGTAATATTGTCCGTTTTAGTGAAAAGCACATATGGTGATGCATTATTTGTGTTGTTTCTTTCATGTAGAATGGCCCAGCAATCAGAATGTTCCAGTTGTGCTCCTTGAGATAGAAGAACATGAGCTCAGAGTTAGGGGCATTTTAGAGCCGGAGGGAAGAAATTTGGGGGCTGCTCTGATTTCAGTGAGCACAGAACAGACTGAAAATACTTAAATAATCTTTAGTATTGAAGCCCGTGTTCTGGCCCCATTCTGTAAGATGTAGAGTAAACCAGTAAAAAGCATCTTGTGATAACACGGAAGACCCTATGAACTTGGCTCGCATCACATCTACTCTGTGACTCTGACTGACTCGGAACTTGGATCCAAGCTAGCCTCAATCAAATGTAAATTCATGCATTTATTCATTCAGCAGAAATGTCTGCATATTTATTACGTGCAAGATAATGTGATAGGCACTATGGCAACTACAGTGGAGATTCAGACAACAATCCTATCTAAAGTGAGCACAGGACCAGGGAAAGGAAATGAAGCCTTGTGTAAATGGCTATAATAGGAGATAGAAAGCAGGCATTCCTGAGAACATAGCACTATGAACTCTGAAAAGAGTGAGTTTTTAATTCAGCTGGTGGAGGGACACATGACTGGGAACTAGGCAAGTCTTCTGCTGGGAGAAAATGTTGTTTGGGTAAGGCCTTGAAGGGTGCCGTCAAGTTTGATAGTGCAATGATGACCAGAAGGTAGAGGATGCTGAGATGAAGAATAGCTTGTACATGAAGGCGGGGATTATTGAGAGTGTGAACTGGGCACCACAAGTAGTTAAGTGAAACCAAAGCATAGGATCATACATAGGGTATCTGGTTGGAAAGGCAGTTGATGGAAAAGCTTGAAGGCCAGGCTGGGGGCTTGATTTTATTCTCTCACTAGTGTGGGGCTCTGAAGTTCTAAACACCAGTAGGAGTTGTTTGGCAGGAAGTCCAATTGAGCAACAATATGATGGGCAAGTGAGTTGGAGTAGGCAGAAGGAAGGAGGAAACATCAATTAGGGGGTGATTTCCAAGGTCTAGGAAAGGAAGGGGCTACACTGTGGTAGCAACAGGGGTTGGAGAAAATGGGCATCATAGAATTTATTGAGTCTGGCACATGACTGGCTTCTAGATTGATGATTCAAAGTTAGCACTGAAGTTTCTGGAAAGAAGGTATTGCCAAGGAGAATGGAAGGTTTTAAGGTGCTAAAACCTCAACTCTGAGTGATTCGGAACAGCATCATGAGTGAATATTTGGAAGTTCTCTTTGTGAAGGGTGTGGTCTTGGTCTGTATCCCCATAGTTGTTGCTTGGATCTTGAGGGTTCAGAAGAAATCTGGCAGCGCCGCATGAACCCATGACTATCTCCTGGAAGACAAACAGCTGTTTCCATAGCCAAATCCTAGGTGGAAGTGGACTAGACACTCAAGTGGCACATGAAAGGGTTATTCTCTGTGCTGCCTGTCACTTTTAACTGATCAGTCTTTTAAGTGGCTTCACACCTTTGAGCAAGATGGCATAAGCTTGACATGACCCCTTCCAAGTGTGCTATATGTGGGCTCACTGAGGGACACCCTTGGCCTCATTCTGATTAATTCACAGGGCAGAAATGTTGCCTAAGCAGTTCCCTGGAGACAGAAAGTGGTTGTCAGGGACTTGGGGAATCAGGCATAGGGAGTGAATTCTAAGGAATATGGAGTTTCTTTTGGGGGTGATGACAGAGTTCTAGAATTAATGACGGATGTCACATAGCTTTGTGCATATACTGATAGTCATCTTTAATGCATGCTTTCCATAGATGAATTGTGTGGTATCTGAATTAAATCTCAGTACAGCTTTTCATGAGGGGAAAAATGTTACTTAAGAACAAGAAATATCTTTTCCTTTCATTTTCCATTTTCTTGGCTGGAAACCTTTGGTCATTTGTCCAAGTTTCAGTTTAACTACTTTGACAGAGTGCTTTTGAATAGATCTTCTGCTCCCGTTACTTTCCTGTTTCTTTTTTTTAAACAAGAAGTTCTTTGGCTAAACCATTTCTAAAGTTGTACTGGTAAAGATACCCTTCAGGCATGTTTCAGAGTCTTAAGAATGTCATTTAGTCTACTTAGAGAAAGCAACATATTTGTCCTCTTTTAAGAATGAAAACATTTGCCAAATTAAACACGTGAATGAAAACATTCTAACCAGATTTGTGTTGACATCTGTGTTCACAGTATAAACAACACACACATACACACACACACACTCACAATTTTAAGGAGTCAGAAAGCAATGGCTTTGAGAAGTGCTCTGCAGCCAACACCCTCTCTCCTGGGCCAACACTCAGTCCAGAGCAAGCTTTTTTACAGCTGATTTATAAGCACTGCAAGCCCAGGGTAATCTCAAGAATGGAAATACTGACACTGATCAACTTGAGCGGCATAGATGGCTCTTTTCAGCTAGAACAGGATGAGTTTCTAGTTGAAACTCAGGAGATTCTTGGGTAGAACTGTTCTGAACTACAGAGACTGGGGATAATCTCTCAGTTGATTCACATCGTCCATAGTATACCAGTTACCAAAGGAAGAGTTGTCATTAGGAAACTTGCCCAACTCAACAGTTGATCCTCTGTACCCTGGATAAGTATGGAATGTAATCTTGACTTGTGACCTCCATTTTTCATAATCCCTGACCTAAGGTTGCCGTCAGAAATTCCAGCACACGGTGGCTGCTGTCTGAGATAGTCTGGGCTAGGAGACTGCTTAGGTATAAGGGTGGATGCAAGAGGTCAGAACCCTTCAGAAAGCTTGTCAGTCAAAATTTATCCCCCAAGTGGGAAGATAATGGTGCTCATACACTTTAAAGCATTTGCCCAGATTATTTCACTTTGGTCTCTGAAAAACTCTAGTAGGTGCAAAGACGGTATTTGGAGTTCCCCTTATAGTCAAGGAAATAAGGTAAATGACTTATTTAGGGGCCAGGGAGGGATTAGTCTGGGATCCAAACTCATCCCCAATACTCAGCTGCCCAGCTGGTGTACTCCAACACGTAGAACCTCAGCAGCACCACCGTCCTGCCCTGCTCCCCAGCAGTCAGACATTTGTGTGGTTAATTGCATTTGCTCTTTCTCTTCTCATGGTTGATTATTGTCTTGGCAGTTGGGTTTGCCTGGGTACCTTTGCTGAAGGATGGTAGAATCATCACCTTTGAGCAGCAGCTTCCAGTTTCAGCCAATCTTCCCCCAGGCTACTTGAATCTGAATGATGCTGAATCCAGAAGGGTAGGGAAAAGACCTACATTTGTTGAAATAATCATGATTAAAGGTTTAAAAGGTAGTGTTCTCTGGGTCTAGTTGATAGTTATTCCAAATGTGGTCTGAGGACAAGTGCTAGACCAAAAAAGGTTAAGTATGGAAGATGAGTATTTAGAAAGCTTTGTATTTATAGCACATTGACCAAGTAACCTCTGGTCTTCTGATTCTAGTAACATTTTTTTAAAACTGGGGTCATATTACTTGCATAGTTTAAAGGTTTCTTTTCTCTATTTATGTATGTGTTTTTATATCTCTTCTTTTCATTTTTAATTTTGCTTATAATTCATAACAGTACCAGTCTTTGAAATTCCAGTCTGGAATGTCAAAATTACTTAGGTTACACTTATTCTGAAAGCTGAATTTTTTTTCTCCAGTAATTCCCTTTGTGTGCAACTGATGCATTCATTTCTGGAAAAAAAATGCTAAAATGCATAAAGGTCTTATGTCACTTACCTATTCATTACCATGTTTAAAGAAACTGAAGTCTATATTTTCTGTTCACAGCAGTCTAATGTGGATATTAAGTGGGTAGATGGTGCAAAGCCTTTGTTGAAGATTAAAAGCCATTTAGAGTCTACCATTTACACTCAAGTAAGTTTTATCACCTGAATTTTGTTGCTGTTAATAGTTGAGTATGTTTTTTGATTAACAGACTATATTTGATTCTTGCAGCTTTTGACACACTGTGGCTAGTAAAACTTCCCCAGTGATGACATCATTCTTAATAATAGTTCAGATTTAAGTCTTTTCAAACTGCAAAATCCTTTTATTCCTCATAAGTGATCGTAGCCTCGTAGAATTCTAAAAGGAATGTAGAGGCTACCTCCATCATTTTGTAGATGAAGAAACACTGAGTCTGGGTCAGGTTAACTGACAGACCCAAGGTCACACAGATCATAATTAGGGCGGGAAGGTCAAAGTTTAAATTTCATTATTCTAATTCCTAATAGAGTCCATGCTCTCCACAAAAGCTGTGTGTATTCCTTTTAGTACAGCTGGACTGCAGGTGATGTGCTGTCGTGGTTTGAGCTCTGGATGCCTGAGACTTGGTGTTTTTTTTGTTTTGTTTTTTGTTTTTTGAGACTAGGTCTCGCTATTTTTACCCGTGGAACCGCAGACTCACGTTGCCCGGGGTACCACGTACTCAAGCGATCCCCAGTCTCAGCTTCCCAGGTAGCTGGGATTATAGGCACGCACCACCACACCCAGCTATTTTTTTTTTGGAACCTAGGTCTTGCTGTGTTGCCCCAAAACAGGACTCGAACCGTGATCCCCAGTTTCCTAGGGTTCCTAGGCTGCTGTTTACAGGCATGCGCCACCATGCCCGGCCTGGATGCCTGAGACTTGTTATCATAACTCTCTGCTGCTGCTTTTTCTTTTCCTGTCAGCTCAGACCTCTGCTTATGCACTTGGAGAACCAGTCCAACTTCAGATATTAAACTGTATCTAAAAAGGAATTAGATGAATGTTTGACTAGTTGGGCATCATTGTGGCCTACCCAGTGTGTGTAGGTAGCTGCGGAACTGACCTCGATTTCCTTTTTCTGTGGACCTGATTTTTGCCTTTCTGCTGCTTTGTGCTCAGGAGGTCTATGGGACCTCCTTAGCTGTAGCTGCTGAATCTGGGCATTCAAATACCTGGATAAATAGGTTTTTGAGATGCAGGTGGTGGAAGAGGTAGATAGAAAAACCATTGTTTGAGGATAATGAATCAAATTTCACATGACTTGTCCATCTGCTTTCCAGGATTTACATGTGCACAAATTCTTCCATCATTGCCAACTGATTCAATCAGGCTTAAAAGAAGTTCCGGGGGAGCTTATTAAATATTTAAAGGTACGTGAACAAGCAGCTTTCTGCGAAAGGTTTGTTCTTCAGGTTTTTGTTGCTCAATTTTGATGTGTGTGTTTGTGGGGAAATCAAACTAAACATGTGAAAATACTTTTGACTATGCATCCTCAAGAGAGCCCTTTATATTATGTATTTTTCCCATCAAGTGGCTCTTTAGAAGCAGACAGTAGCTCCATTAGGCAGAAATTGCTGTAGCCAGAAATTGGCGACATATTGTTGGAAATCTCATGATTTTGGTTCCATAAATTGATTTTTTGGGTCTTTTCTATTGCTGCTGATTGCCCGGTGAAGGTGAAAGAATGATGTGAGGGAAAAGGCCAGGGGTAACGAAGCCCCTTTTTCTTGCAATAAAATGTGAAATGATTCATGTATCTGTTAGTGAAAGACTATTGACAGGGCCAATGTAAATGAAAAACCTAGTTTCTGCATATAATCCCTAAGCATTAGGACAGAAATATGCTGCTGAGGGATGTGTTGCCCCTCTTGTAGCTCATCTGTGGCAAGTGTGAGTAGTTGGGACTTTAAACGAAGCCTCTAGATAATTTCCCTTTGGATATGTGTTGTTACTTATCTGGAATCAAGCCCCATTTCTCTCAGAGAGGAATAGTGTGATGTGAGGTAACATGTAGGGGTTCTGGAATTGTCAAGTGAGTTTTTGTGCTGGATCTGTCACCTGTTACCTATGTGATTGACCATGACCATGTGACAAATTCTCCGAGCCTTGGTTTCTTTATCAGTCACATCCAAACAGTACTAATACCCATCTTGTAGGTGGTTAGGAGGCTAAGGTGAGATGGGGTTTCTGCATGCGTCTCAAAAGACAGGAGTTGTTCTAACAACAATGCCTATTGTCAAGGATCTTTCTTCAGGAGGGAGAGCAGTAGTAAACAGATTTGTCTGATAGTTGCTGTATGGTATCATGTAGCAATACAGATCATGTCCCATCTTAATAAGTGCTATAGTGAAAGGGAAAAGGAGGGATAAAAGTTCTGTCTTTTAGATTAGGAATCAGCGATTTCTCTGCTTTAGTGACATTTGACAAAGACCTAAAGGGAATGAGGGTGTCAGCTATGGGGACTTTGGGATGGACAGCTGGGGACAGACAGTAAGTAGAAAGGCCCTGAGGAGCTTGCTTGGTGTGTTTGAGGAACAGCAGGAACTCAGGGCTGGCTGGCACATGAAGAGACAGGCTATCACAGTGGAAAAGGTAGCTAGGGAGATGATCAGATAAAACCTGTAGGCCCTGGTCAGAGATTTAAACTGTAAATCAAATGAGATATGACTGGTTTTTTAAGTATCTTTCTACCTACCTCATAGAAAATAATACTGTTGAAAGGGTAGTAGCAGGGTGATAGTAAAATAGAGGCTAGCATTTTTAATGATCATTAAGAAATATAATCATCATCTAATTTCCAAATACTTCCCTTAGAGGATGTCTAGCACTCCACCTCTGTGTATAAATGCTTTGTCTGTTCATATCATGGGCTTTTTTTTTTTCCCAGTGGAGAAGTCAGGTAGAAGTTTTAACAGAACATAATGGAACAGCATGGATCATTTTCATATACTGGTATCACTAAGTCAGGTTCAGTAGTACTCTTTTTTTTTAATTTTTAAATTTTATTTCTAAATTCTTACAAATTCTTACATAAGTAAGTAAGGTAAATGGTTACTGGCATGTCAGTAGTACTCTTATTTGTGTTTTTAAGTGTGAAATTTCTGATATTTATGTGACTTATGCTCGCCCTCTAGTGGCTGGGAGCAAAATGTCATTTTTATTGAAAAAGTCAAGCTTCTATGTGGGATGTTAGTGCTGAGGGAGATTCTGGAGGTTTTTTTTTTTTTTTTTTTTTTTTTTGCCAGGGGTGGGGGGAAAGGGGTGGGAGGTGGAGGGATATGAGAAAATTGAAGCTTGAGTAGAGACCACATGTCTTCGGACATTCAGCTAGTCAGTAGCAGAGCTAAGGCAACCCTGCAACATGTTTCAGCTCCTAGTCCATGTTCTTTCTCTATCAAACCTTGCTTTCTATTATCCCTATAAATGATCTTCTTTCACCAATTCATTTTACATCCATTCGTTGAACCCTTAGAATTCATTTCTTATTTTCCCAAATACTGAGGAGAGAGATAACTTACAGTCATTATCCATAGGAATCTTACCACCCCTTAGAGAGACAGGACACTCACGGGGCAAATGACACTGTGCGTTAACTCTAAAACTGATATGTCCAAACAATTTGTGATAAAATGTCAAGTGCCTGACCCAAGTTCTAAGTTGAGGGTTCAGTAAAGTGAGGAACCTTTGAGATCAGAGGGCTTCCATCTTTAATTTACCCTTTGGTTCCTTCCTTCCTTCATTCATTCACTAACATTTATTGAACACATACTATGGGGTCAGATTTGTACTGCACACTGGGAATTAGTAATTGGCGAGTAATTCAGACAACATACCAACCTGTCTAGTTGGAATAGAGAGATTAAAAGTGCATAATTTTAGATTGAGATGAGTGCTGAGAAAGTTCAGCGGGTTAATGGGGCCAACATGACTGACTGTGCATTCTAGATTGAGTTGTCAGGGAGGACCTGTGTGAGGAGATGACATTTCAGGCTGAAAAGAAACCAGTGAGAAGAAGACAGTGTTGGCAAAGAAGCTAATCTTCCTCTGCCTTTCTAGGCCCGTAGGCTGGAAAATGATAAAACGGATACAAGAGAGATCAGTAAGAGTCAAGAGAAAATTAAATTACACACGCACAGGAGGCCTATATAGTAAGAACTCACCTTCTGATCACTCCACTGAGGTTATATAGTCTCTAGAAAGGGGGCAGTATGTTTAGGAGAGTACTGGCATCAAGATGAATTCTGTGTGGAATACCCATCTGTCTTTTCCACCTGATATTGTCATACTTATCTTTCAACCCTCTTCCTCTCTGAAGCCTTTTCTTAATTCCCTGCCCACTTGCAGACTCTGTTGCTTCTTTATGCCTTTGGTGCACATGACTCTCATAATGTTGACTGTATTGCAGTGGTTTAGTTCTCTGACTCTTCTGCCCCCTCTGCTCCCCACCATTGGACTGAGACCTGCTGGATGATAGAAACCATGTTGTTTTTGGATGCACTTGGGAGTTCATTCAGTACCCCTTTATTGAATGAGTGAATGAATGGTTCCACTGAAGTAGGGGTTTGTGCTTGACATGGTAGAGAGGGGCTAAAATTTGGCTAAAAAAACTGTCCACAAAGGCATGAATGCCTATAATACCCTGAAGGAGCAGTCAAGATATGAGTTTGGTTTTGTTAGGCATGATGAGTACTGGGCCTGAAAATGTAGATTGTCTTTAAGTAACTTGGACTTAAAGCCCTAGGTCAATATTCCTTAATGTTAGCATGGCTGACATTTTGGGCAGGATTATTCTTTACACCATTGACATTTGGACAGGGTAATTCCTTTTTTTCTTGATTACACACATATATTTTTAACTTCACTACATAGCCCAAGGTTCTCCCACCACTGTGTCACCAGTGAACCATCATCTTAATTTCTTGTGCTCCCCCGATTTCAACCTCCCTCCCCTTGCTTTGTGATTTAGTTCTGCTGTCAGTTTGTTAGTTTTAACTTTCTCTTGTCCTTTTTACTTGTTTTTCCTGCATCCCACATATAAGCGAGACCATCTAGTATTGCTCCTTTTCTTTCTGGCTTATTTCCACTGGCATGATTCCTTTTAGTTCCATCCATACTGTCACAAATAACATACTTTTGTCACAAATGACATGCACTCGTCTTTTTTGATTTCCGAATAATATCCCATTGTGTACATATACCACAACTTTCTGATCCATTCGTCCATTTTGGGGCATTTGGGTTGTTTTCATATCCTGGATATTGTAAATAGCACTACAGTAGATATCCGAGTACAGGTGTCCTTTTGGATTAGGGTTTCAGTGTCCTTTGGTTAGAGTCCCAGAAGTGGAATTGCTGGATCAAAGGGTATTTTGTTTTGGATAATTCTTGGTTGTAATGAGCTGTCTTGTGCAATGTAAGATATTCAGCAGCATTCCTGCTTCTAGCCACTAGATGTCAGTAGCACCTCCCAGTTGTGATGAGCGGAAAATGTCTCCAGATGTTGCTGTTTTGTAAGGGATTAAGTGGCCCCAGGTTGAGAAGGATTGACCCAGTTAAGGGATGGTATCAAAGAAATCTTGGCAGGGTGATCTGATTTAACCAGTATTTGAGGAAGATGATTTCTGGTT
The DNA here is from genome assembly GCA_004024945.1 of Uropsilus gracilis. Classification (NCBI taxonomy): domain Eukaryota; kingdom Metazoa; phylum Chordata; class Mammalia; order Eulipotyphla; family Talpidae; genus Uropsilus; species Uropsilus gracilis. Next base: position 84,132 of record PVHY01002317.1, on the reverse strand, counting down.
TCTAATTAAAGAAAATGTTGATTTATATCATGCTGTATGATTTAGGGAAATAGCTTCATACGACTTCAGGTGTATCTCACCAAACCACCCACATCACCATAGTCCTTTACCATCAACCACTGGGCCCCCTCCCTCTTTCTCCTCACCCCCATCCTCATCTGGTAACCTCAGTTGTACCGTGCTATTTCTAGGGTTTGCTTGGGTTTGATTTTGTTAATCCCTTTCTTTCATCTGTGTTTCCACATAACCAATAAAATTATTAGGCATTTGGCTTTCTCCTTGTGATTATTTCAGTCAGCATTATCCCCTCTAGTTAGAGGAAGATGAATTTGTAGAGTTGGGCATATAGGAGTGGAGACAAATTGTATAGAGACCTGCTGGGAAAAAAAAAATTGTGAGTTTTTTTGTTTTCATGTAACATCAGTCATATTTTTGTATAGTTATTGTTCCCACCCATCAATAATGTACCCCTATACCAACATCCTGCTTTCCTTTTCCCCCTTCCCCACTCCAATCACTCCACCTCCTGTCTCGCTGCAAGTCATTGGTCAGTGCTTGACGCACTGGTCTCTTCTTTATTTTGGAGTAATATATTTTCCTGGGTGAGGATCTGCACTCCTGGAGTGTAGCAGACCATGCTGCTCAGATATCCAGGAGTAACTGGGAGCAGGCAGCCAGGCTGAGCATGCCAGGAACCTCTTGCAGGGCAGGTGTGTGGTGTGGTTCTCCAGGCTCCTTCTTGATTTTGGTGCTTCCTATGGTGGAGACTGTCTCCTTTGCTCCAGACCCGTGTGTTCACTGGTTCCATGCTTCCTCATTCATTCTGGATTGTCTCCTCCATTCTGGTGACTGTCACTTGATGTGTTTCTGAGCCTTATAAGTATGCTATCTGGCTCTGCGAACCCAACTCACAGCCACTGGCAGTGGAGAAATTCCCCAAAGGGGACAGACCTCAGCAGGTGTTTGGTCCAGCTCCTCTCCTCTCATGGTTTACGTTTCTGCCAAGGGGCTGCAGGTCACATAGCTTCCCCTCCCCATTTTGGAAAAGGAGAGAGCCTTGCTCATGCTGTACACATCTCTAGACCAGGGGTTTGACTCTCCAGCCCCTGGAGATGTTGTAGGTGAAACCCTGTGACAGGTCATCATATAGTTAGTCTCACAATCTTGTCTCTTGTGGTTTCCACCATACTCGGTTTGGGTTCTGCCCAGGTGATGAGTGTATTCCGGGCCTATATCTTTTCCTCTCCTCTCCTGTATGTCTACAGCTGCAGTGTCTCTGGTTTTCTCATTCCTACTACAGATCTGATTGAAGTGGGAGTAAACCAGAGGGGCACCCCCCAAGACCCTTGGCAGAGGTGCCCAGCCCCCACCCCTGACCCACATGGAGGCAGAGGCAGACTACCCCAGCTCAAGACCCTGCCCCCACCCCTGCCTGCAGCCTAGCCCATAGCAGGTGTGTGTTGGGTGCCCTCCTCAAGGACCCATGCCTGTCTCGGGGGACTTTAACTCCCACCTCTGACCTAACTAAGAGACACCTACTAGAAAATCAGACACCTTTGGCTATAGGTTAGAGGTTCTTAAAAGGAGGGTGAGGTGGCAATAAGTTCAGAAGAGAGGAGGCAAAGACAAGGAAGAACCTGAAGGAAAGATCATTTCCTTGAGCTCAGTGTCTTGCCTCAGTCTTCTGATGGAAGTGATGCCACACAGAGATGTAAGAGGTCACATTTCAATCTGAATGACAGTCCTGAAAAGGGATGGTGAGAGTAAGACTGGAAAAATGGGGCAAAAGTAAAGGAGATTATGAATGATGAATATTGAGTTTCTTAAGTACAGACACTTGTCATATTCAGTGCTCTATCTCCCAGGCACTAAACACTGAATTGTAGAAGGTGCTCAGTGAGACTTGTTTCCTTTTTTTGGTTGTCCAGCTGATTAAATTATTGAGCAAATGAATGTGGAAAGAAGAAACAAGAGATTCGGCAAATTCTGTTGCTTAGATGGTTTCTGTATATATATGTATTCATTTTCGTTTTCATGGTAACACATTTATCACTAGAGATAAGTGTTTGCACTTTGAAGAACTACAAGGCTGTTAGAAGGCAGACCTGCTTCAGTTCTGTAGGTGGTGTCAACATAAAGCCAGTTATAAGCACACTTTATCGAATTCCACTTCTCACCATGTTAGCTGATGGCCGACATTCCCCCCCCCCAAAAACACTGAATGACAGGGAGCTAGTCAGCTACTCCCAGAACCTCCAAATACATCTGCTCCCCACTCTAATTGAGTATTGGATTACCAAGAGTTAATTGATTTTTTTAAACTCCAAAATCTGTTTATTCCAGTTATACTTATTATCTTCACTGAAATACTTCATATGAAATAAACTAACAAAACCTGAGGGCTAACGTGGAGACGTGAATAAAAGAATTAGCCACGTCACCTTTCCCATGAAGCGCACATATAATTGAGCTTATAGCTTAGTGGCTATTTTTCTTGTTACTTGATTTTTTATTTCACCTTTGGAAATGGTATCATTTTTATGTTTTTATAACTAATAATGACCTATTTTAGTGTTTGCATGCCATGGAGATCCAAGTCATGATACAGTTTCTACCTGTAATCCTTATGCAACTCTTCCGAGTGCTCACAAATATGACCCAGGAAGATGATGTTCCTATCAACTGTACCATGTGAGTTTCTGTGTTGTGCTATCAAGATGCAAGTTTTGTTTCATGTTACATTTCTTCACTTTAAGTACAAATGTATCTTCTAGATGGGAAGACTAGAAGTCATGGGATAAACTTTAACATGTTTTCCTTAACCAGTTCTAAAACTTGGCTGTATGTTAAAATCATCTGGGGACCTTTTAAAAATGCCTGTGCTCACCATATTTCATGCTACTTTAAATCAGAATGTCTAAGGGTGGCATCAGGAGTAGTAATTTTTGGTTGAGTCTACTTTTTTTTAATTTGCAGGGGGTGGGTGGGTACCCTTATATTCAAGAATCACTGTCTTCGATGAGAGTTGTCCACTACAACTTTCTACAATCATGGAAATGTTCTCCACTGTGCTGTCTAATATGGCAGCCACCAGCCACATGTAACTATCGATTTGAAATATGGTCAGTGTAGCTGAGGACTGAATATTTAGTGGTAGTTGATTTTAATGAATTTAAATAACCACATGTAATTAGTGGTTCTCATGTTGGATAAAGTAAATTTTATTTGACAAAATAAGGAAATAATTTTTCATATAAAAAATAAACTACAAACGGATGGTTCAGTAGCTACAGAATGAACCAGGAGTTTGAGATTAAAACAGGAGATTTCAAAAAGTTTTGGAAGTTGTTCTGGGTATTTCTGACTTGGCTATTGTCTCTGCAGTCGCCATATCTTTGTCCTTCAAATCTCAAGCCACACATAACGGATCACATTTACTCTTTGCTGTTGGGGATAGTCCATATGCAAATGTAAAAAGGTACTATTCTCAGCCAGTGGTTCTCAAAACGTGGATCCCAGACTGGCATCATCAGTGTCACCTGGGAGCTGATTGAAAATACTGTTCATTGTTGCCTCAGCCCAGACATCAAAAAAATCAGAAAATCTGGAAGAGTTGCCAAAAATAAGCCCCCGATGTGATTCAGATGCACACTCAAGTTTGAGAACCACTGCTGTAGTCTCAGAACTTAAGAACTTGTTATGAATTATACATTTTCTACTCATTTGAGTTCCCATGTTAACACTTGTGCCATGTCTCCCTTTCCTTTACCCTGTTGACGTCTTTCTAGTCTTTTCTTTTTTTTTTTTTTTGATTTGAGGGGATGACAATATTAACCCTATTCAAAATCTGTCTTATAGTAGCAATGACCATGTGTCCAGAGATTTAGAAAGGAGATGAAATACTTGGGTTGTCAAATAAAATATCCTTCCTTGAACCAGGAAATACATTTTTCAAGACCCTGAGCACATTAGATGCTGAAACATTTGTTAAACTCAAACCACCCTTATATCTTACACACTTATCCCACTTTTATTTACTTAGCTCATGCTAGGTGTTTCTATGGTTAGGTATTTTCAGCAGCCTTAATAGTCAAACTTCAGTAATCCCCGATAGCCTAACATGCTAACTTTCACACATTTTTTCAGGGTCCTCTTACATATTGTGTCAAAGTGCCACGAAGAAGGCTTGGATAACTATTTAAGATCCTTTATAAAGGTTTGTGGAGTAAGCTTTCTTTCTGAGCAATTTGTTTTCTGTCAGAATTTTGTCTGATGGTTCACTTTCTTGATTTGCAGTATAGCTTCCGACCTGAAAAGCCGAGTCCTCCTCAGACCCAGCTGATACATGAGACCTTGGCAACGACGATGATAGCTATATTGAAACAGTCTGCAGACTTTTTAGCAATTAACAAACTGCTAAAGGTAAGGAAAGGAAAAGGGTAAGGAAAATGAAAGGCAAACAAAGCACCAGCATTTCTTTTTTAGTCCTTCATGTTGTTGACCCACCTGGCCTTTTCTTCAACTTCTCTACAGAAGGTTCTGTATGCTCTTCACCCTCCCCACCCACCGCCTACCTTCAGCTGAATGTGCAGTAGAGAGAATTTTGGTGAGCTAGACCTGGGTTAAAAATTCCATATATTGCCCACATAATATAGTTCTGAGACCTGAGACCTGTCATTTTGCTGCTCTGGATGCTAATTCCTGAATTCTAAAATATAAATAAAACATTGAACATGCTGCTTCAGGCACATAGTAGGTCCTCAAACAGTGACTTCTGTTACTGTCATTTTTTAATTTTTTTTTTGTTATTAACGGTAGCTTTAGCCTTTCTCATATCTAGACTAGGCCTCCTTGAGGTTTATCTGTATTCTCCAAAATACACTATGCAAACCAACACCTAAGATGACTAGGTTGGCCCTAAGGTACCAGGTTCAGAGTGAGGTAACCCTTTCCCCCAAGCAGAGGCAATGATGAGAGACACTGACTGGTGAATTTCAAAACAACAATAAAATAAAAGATGACTTGTTCTTATCGATGTGGGCCATTCAAAAGCACTGTCAGTGATAAAATATTCTCCACAGAAGTAGACCTTCCCAGCAAAAGTCCTTAGTATATCACAAGTGAGCCCTGAAGTGAATAGCATTACCTTTGTGTGAATGCAGTTTGAAGGTATTCTGTGAGACTTTGCTAGTGAATTGAGATCACTTTAAAATGTTACAAAAGTTCACAGAAAAGATCCATTTGGTTTGTCAAGCTTTGCTAAGCTTGAAAGATTGGATCACTATTAAAGACTGATTTTTCTCTTTGTCTATTTTAGTACTCATGGTTTTTCTTTGAGATTATCGCAAAGTCTATGGCCACATACTTGTTGGAAGAGAATAAAATTAAGGTAAGTAGGCTCGAAAATAATACTTAACCACAGACAAAATGACTAATTGTATGCAGACAGCCATGACATGTGAATCCTCTTTTATATTGAAGGGTTCTTAGCCCTTATCTTTTTCAATTTTGCTTTATAGAAGTGGATATATCACATAAATCTAAGGTCAGACAACTCATATGTCCTCAGTCTAATCGTTAGATATTCTTCTACACAGATTATTTTCCTGTAGTTATTTACTACAAAAAATGCATTACCCTTGAAACTTTGCCTTTCTCTTATGACTTTAAAATGTCCATATGTTGAAAGCATTCATTTGGGAGAAGAGCAAATAACAAATCAGAAATAACCTTGCTCTTAGAAAGGCCTAAGGCATGTATAAAGTTAGAAACCTTTTATGCAATAAGATGTGTTCTGGAACACGATGTATATATTTAGTTGTCAAAGGAAAAATAAAATGAACAACAGGGATGAACCTGCATCTCAGGAACATAATTCCCAAGCCAGGTCAGAATGATCTACTCATTTTTGATGATGTCATTTAGTTGTTTTAGGGGAGGTGCAGATAGTTCCTGTCATGACCTAAGTGGACATTGAATGAATGATACTATTTTTAAGTTGGGAGAAAATTATATTCCAGTTTAAAATGACAATGTGTTAAAAAATAAAAATGGCAATTGATTTGGACCTTGTACAAGACTGACCTTTTCCTTTGCCTATTTAATTTAAGCTTCCCAGAGGCCAGAGATTTCCTGAGGCGTATCATCATGTCTTACATTCATTACTTCTTGCAATCATTCCCCATGTGACTATTCGTTATGCGGAGATTCCTGATGAGTCCAGAAATGTCAATTACAGTTTGGCTAGCTTCCTGAAGGTGAGTTAAAAGTAACCAGAACATGGTAAGGAAATATTCTCCACCAATATGGCATTAAAGTTCAAGGTAAAAAAATAAAAAAATTGTCCTCTTCCTAGAGACTCAGGTAGGATTTTATAAGGTTGCTAGAGAAGTTTTAAGCTGAATCAATGAATCAGTTCAGTTAAATAGCCAAGTTTGTTTCCCCCCACCACAACCCACCCCACCACCACACACTGAAATGGATGATTAAATCAGAAGTCTTAGCCAGAGGCATGCTTTGCTTGCTTCACATAGTGCTTTTTCAGATACATTAAATCGAATGTCTTTAGATGGGACATATACTTTCTAGATTGTCACAATGCCCATTACATTGTAACCCTGATTTTTTTTAATACATTTTAATTGCTCCTCTAGCCAGGCATAGTGGCACGTGCCTGTAAGCGGCAGTATAGGAAACCATGGCGGGGTCAGGGATCACGGTTTGCCTCCCACTCAGGGCAACATAGCAAGACCTAGCTCCAAAAAAAAAAAAAATAGCTGGGTGTGGTGACACGCGCCTGTAATCCCAGCTACCTGGGAAGCTTAGGCTGGGGATTGCTTGAGTCCGTGGTACCCCGGGCAATGTGAACCTGCAGTTCCACGGGCAAAAATAGTGAGACCTAGTCTCAAAAATAAATAAATAAACAAGTTGCTTCTCTGACCCCTGTTGAACTTGGAGTTCGCAACTCTTGAACTAAAGCAGATTGTTTGCTGATATAATATATGTAAATGGAGAGTGTTCATTTTGGTTAATGAGGTGATATTTGAGAGATACCAGAAACCCCCATATTTATGAAAGCACGTTTATCATGGTTATATTTCATGTGTAAGGGACATTCTAGTATTAGAATGCAGTTTTTCTCTAAAAATAGGCAGTATTTGATTGTTGCAGAGAATAAGCATGGCGCTTATTAAATAATCATTCCCCTCTTTTTGTGGCTCTTAATCCTGTGCCAATCATATGTTAAGAACCATGTGGTCAGTAATCTATCCAATCAGTTTTAATGTCTAACACACTCTTTTTTAAAAATTCACAAGTAAGCCTCACATTTTCAAAGTATGTTTTTTTGATGTAAGACATATCTTTGCCAGAATTAAGATTCAGTTTTAACATTATTATGTAAGTTTGTGAGTATTAAAAAGCCAGATATCCACGAGTTTTTCTAAAATAAACCAAGAGTGAGGATATTGGAAGTGTAAAATATCTGTTTCTTCCATGGAGTTGAATATTATAATGGAAAGGGAAGAACACATAGTTGATTTAACAGCAGTATTTACCTAATTCAATTAAAAAATTTGTATTCAATGCAAGGATTCAAAGATGTGAAAGACTATCTCTCTAACAACATTCAGATACATACACAAGATAAAATAAAATGAATCTTACACTGAAAGTACAAGCAAAATATAATAGGGAAACAAGAAAGAGGGATTAAGACTAGGAGTGTAAACAAAGACTAGGAGAATAGTTAAAGGTTCCCTAAGACAGCAGTTTAGAGTGTTTGCTGCAGGTGGAGGGTCCATGAACAAAGAGATCCATGCATTCAGAAATTGTTTCACGATGAGCAAGAAATACACTGTGCAGAGTTAGAATGTGTCAAGAATAGCTGCAAAGGATCGGCCAGTGCCAGGCGCTGGAGGTCTTGAATGTCAGACTAAGGTTTTTACACTTTAGTTTTATGCAAAGGTGACATAGCAAAGTTCGATAAAGCTGATAAAGTTTATATATGTAGTTGAAGTCATAGTTTACAGCACTAGGTTTCTGGTGTACATTGTTATAAATCGACATGTGTCTATACTACACTACATTTATCACTGACAGTCCAATTCCATACTTCACCACACAGTTGAATCCTGGTGCTCGACTGACTCACTCCTTTGCCCTTCCCTTTGGTCACCACTATTTTGGTCTTAGATGTTAGAAATAGAGTTTTGTTACATTTAGGTCATTTTGTTTGTTGCTTTAAGTACCATATATGCATGACATCACGTAGGAGGAATGCCAAAGATGTTTAGTGAAAGCCGCAACTGGGAGAATGACAACATACAAATGTGAACACATACTAGAACTGTCACAGAGGAAGACTGTTTTCATAGGCCAGGACCCCGCAGAACTCACAGAAATTCTTTCCTTTTGATCTGAAATGCTTGCATAGGCAGAACCTATTTTAATGTCTAGCTAACCACCCTGTGCTTCACATATAAGTTTTAGACTCCCCCCCAAATAAGGCAGCATAGCTGAATAGATTACACATGAGCACATAAAAATGCATGTATATGGATATGTACATACATATGTATTTGTGTGTACTTTTTATTTTGAAAATTATGCAGTTGAGTTCCAATTCCCACGAAATCCAGTTCTCATTCATCTCTTTAAGGTCACCCAAAACTCTGAAAGCAATTGTATCAGGTATAAAAGCAGGAGTGGTGTCTCCTTAACACACATTTTAAAGTTAAAAACAAGAAAATTAGCACTTGACAGAGGTCAAATTATGTAACAAAGTGCTCATTTTCTCATTTTGCTTTGGTTTCTATAGCGCTGTTTGACGCTAATGGATAGAGGATTTGTTTTCAATTTGATTAATGACTATATATCTGGATTCAGCCCCAAAGATCCTAAGGTAAGTCATAGGCCATAACTGTAGTAGATAACAGACATTCTAGCATGAGACCAAGGGAACATTTTTTCTCCTCTGTAGGATTTGAAACTGCTCTTTTCATATTAGTACTTCCAGTATAACTGAGGGTTAGAGTGGGGACTGTCAGAGTGTGTCGGACAGGGGTGGGGGGGGCGCATTCCCAAGACCAAGTTTCATACTGATGGCTAAGAGTTACTGGGAGTGACACAGTGGGGATGATCAGCTGGATGAGAAAGGGAAAGGGAAAAAGGCACCAAGTGGAGACCGTGGGTATCCTTGAGCTTGCTTCTTGGGTACCTGCCCTCCGGCCAGGAGTCCCTGGTGCACACCCTGTCTCTGGCAGTGAAAATGCAGCGAGGCCTGTGCAGTATTTCTGTTCAGGGAAGCCCATTTGAGACTTGAACTGTCAGGATTTTACTAGGGGCTGGCTTCATATTGTAAACTCGTCAAAATTCCAGATTCTCGGAAAGGAAAGGAAAGCAGGTGTTCATCATAAATTGCACTGTTTATACAATACTCTGAGTGGGCTGGCACAGAAGGCACAACCTTACATAGGGAACATTTCAAAATCCAATTTCCCAAATGCCAGCCAGAGAGCAGCCTCTCAGGCAATCCTTTTTAAGGATGGTAGGCTTGAGCCAGCTGCATTAACCCTTCCCTGCACAGGTCCCATTTCAGGGTAGGCTTGACTGCCAGGCATTACTGTTGGGAAAATTAATGCAGGATGTGTACTTACCAACATGGTCACTCTTACTAAATATGAATTAATGTATAGTTTCTTTCCACTTAGGTTTTGGCTGAATACAAATTTGAATTTCTGCAAACCATTTGTAATCATGAACATTACATTCCTCTGAACTTGCCCATGGCATTTGCAAAACCTAAACTTCAACGAGTTCAAGGTATGCATTTGTGTTTTCCATCATTCAGAATCATGTTTTTCCTTTGTTTTTGGGTTTTTTCCTTGCTAGTGCTAGTGTAATGTGTTTTTAATGAAGTCAGTCAACTTGAAAGTAACTTTAGAATTTTCTGTAGATAGGGTCTTAAGTAGCATTCTGTATTTCCTTCTTAATGTCAGGGATAGTGTTTTATGAAGAAATTGGTTGCTGATTAAGTACAAATGTGAGATCCTAGTAAAATTGCTCTTCCTAGTTGTGTTTGAAGTCTTTTGAGACTATATAACTTATCTATGTCTATATATCTATATATCTATATATCTAAGTGCATGAGTAAGTAAAGCATCAAAAAGAGTATAGAGGCAGAGTAAACGGTAATATATATGTGTTAATTTTATGAAATGCCTTCAGTTATCTCCATTGCTAGTTTTATTGAATGCTTTGTTGTGTAGCACTATTCTTATGTTACTATGTTTTTTATTTGTCCCTTTTCTTTTCATATATTAATTAGATTTTTTTTCATTTGCGGTGGACCGTTTGACTTCAGTAGGTAGGTTTAACTCGGTTCACTCTAAAGAAGTTTGCTGTCTTTAAAACAATTGATTTCATGAATGGCTAAGATGGATGGGGGCTTTGTTTGCTTTTCAAATCCTCCCTAGCCCAAACAAGGCTTTGGTTAATGTGCCAAGAAAACATAGGAGGCGGTGTGTTGCCTTTTAAAATAAGCTTGAGCATTGCTAGAGAAATCAAATTAAAATACCGCCCTCAGAAAACAAGTTTCTGCTCTGCCAGTGTGGGGGCTGGAGGATATGTTCTCTTAAGTATGTTGTCTGTCCCAGGCTTGCCTCCTTTCTCTGATCCTGCTTAGTGACTGCTTGGCTATGATTTTCAAGGTGTGGGTGAAACTGCCAGATTGGGTTTATTCAAATCACTGAAATCAAGACCTCATGACCACAGCAAAATCTGACCTCATCAGGCCCCCTGGATTAGTTAGTACTGATCCTTATGCAGAGAATGATTGGGATACATGGAGAAACCAGTACCAGTGACAGAAAGGGCATGCTCTGGTCTCTCGGGGGCATGTCTACTAAGCAGTGGTTTTAGTAGTGCCCCTATTCAACCAACCCCTTAATCCCTTAATTGATTCTGAGTTTGTATAGCTCATATACTTTGCCCAATATTTCTTGATAACTGCTCAGTACTTCTTGATAACTGTGAAGAAATCAAGGAAATGAAAGGACGGTTGGATCATCAGGATTTAGAAATAAATTTGATGATTCAAAACCATTCATTAAGCTCTAACTGAATATATAACATTATATTAAGGGCTAAAGAGGCTAAAAAAAGTATGTAAGACAGCTGTCAATCTATGCTGTAAGGAATGAAATGGTGGTGGTGGAGGGAATGGAAGATAGGTGGGGGGAATGGAAGATAATAGAACTCTCAATCCCTTTAGAGTTAGGCAAGGCAAGTCCCAACCCGGATATTAACAGGGGGTATTTAAAATGGACTCAGGATCTGAAAGGGAGCAAACATGGTTCCCTTGCTTTAAGGTGGTGATTTTGTGAAAGAAGATATTTGTGCTTGGTGATGAATTAAAGTATGAGGAGGCTGTTTTTCCTATTATTTTTTATAGCCCCTTGTATTTGGGTCAGTACATAACATTTGCTAAAACAGCATTTCATACTGCTAGAATGATTCTATTGTCGGTTCCTTTTCATTTTCCTGTGGCAATGAAAACAGATAAAGAAATGAAGTATTGTTTTATAGAATCACTTAGATTTATAATTATAACTCAGTCTCTTCAGACATAAAAACGTGTTAAGACACTACCAAATGTAGACTCCTTTCGTTCTAGGTTCTTATTTAAGCACTAGAAAGAACCATGGAGCAGTGGGGAAAGACCTGGGGACTATGGTGCCAATAGAAATAAAATCATCAAGGCAATCACCCAGCTCTCATGATGAGTGCTCCAGTCTTGTAAAAGTTTGCATGCTCATCCTGTATGGTAAAAGAATTATTCAGGTCCATCATAGTGAAATAACAACACATGCAAGCATGATCACAATATTACTAAATAATGTGATATTTGAATGTTCATTTTTGAATGTTTTTGTTAAATGAGTATTAAATTTCATTGTACCACAGATTCAAATCTTGAATACAGTTTGTCAGATGAGTATTGCAAGCATCACTTCTTGGTTGGTCTACTTCTGAGGGAAACCTCCATGGCTCTTCAGGATAATTATGAGATCAGATATACAGCTATCTCTGTCATAAAGAATCTTTTGATAAAACACGCATTTGATACTAGATACCAGCACAAGGTAAGACTATCCATACAATCATCATTGTTACGTCAGTACATTTCTGCCAAGATTTTTATTAAAGGTGAAATTTTTAATAAGGAACATAATAGTGAGCACTGGTGAAAACTTACAAATAAAATTGATTTTATATGGTTAGGTTTTGAAAATACTTTTTAGTTAACTATGGAAGAAAAATACTGGTGTCCCAAGTCAGCTTTAGGGAATAACATAATGTGCTTAATGATTTATTATCTAAATTAATTTCACCTAAAATAAAATATATAGTTATCAGTATGTGCATACTCATTCAAATAAACACTTTAATACATATCCTTCCACATATTACTTAGTTCATATATTATTCATTATTAAGTGGTTATTAATAAGACAGACTAAATATGTCACATAGAGAATAATATGAAGTTCCTCCTTTTATTGAAAAGATGGGGTGTGACTGTAACCCTTATAACTACCCTTTGTCTACTTGTGAAGGCCACAGCTAAAGTTCCTATTTATTACACCTATAGCCTATATGTTCAATTTTTATTGGCATTATAGCTTAAGGACTTGAAGAAGACTGCAAGCTATGGACTTAGACTAACTCACATTACCTGGTATCCAGTTACTCAAGGAAGCATTTTTCATAATTAACCGTTTGGCCTTTTATTTTTACATTTAATATATTTATTTATATTAACTACTTCATAAAGCAGTGATGTCATTTATTATTGTAATCACTTCGGAGAGCTGACTTAGAGATAGAGTCTACTCTTTTTCTATATTTCCATTTTCCCATATAAACAGAGAAATATCCACTAGCTTAAGCCAATCATATATCCTTAATTACAAGATTTTTACTTACTAATCTTAGTTTTCTTCATATGGTTCTACTGTAAAGTAGATTCAAACTACTTATGATTTACTGCAGTATGAGTTGTTTTTCTTCAATATAACTATAATGACATACCTCTACTTGGTGTACTTTACTCATCATGTGTCATTGTCATTTTTGTGAGTGTGAGTTAGGCAAGTTCATGAAAAAAAAAAGGAATTTAGGAGGAAAATGAGTATAATTTAAATAAGATTCTCAAGACATCCATTCCAACCAAACTTTGTCAGACCTTTAAAATGCCAGTTATTGGGGCCAGGCATGGTGGTGCATGCCTGTAAGTGGCAGCCTAGAAAGCCACGGCCGGGGCCAGGGATCGTGGCTCGAGTCCCGCCGGGGGCATGTAGCAAAACCTAGTCCCCCAAAATTAGCTTGGTGTGGTGGCATGCACCTGTATTCCCAGCTACCTGGGAAGCTGAGACTGGGGATTGCTTTTCAGTCTGTGGTACCCCGGGCAACATGACTCTGCAGTTCCACGGACAAAAATAGTGAGACCTAGTCTCAAAAAATAAAATAAAATAAAATAAAATAAAAATGCCAGTTATTGCCAGCTCTGGTTAATTGCTGTCGTGCCTAGCAGTCAGGAAAAGGAGCTTATGCAAGTCAGAAATAATGCCTTTACCTACGGTTTCAAGGGACTTAGAGGAAAAAAGTAAAATGAATTTACCTTCTTCACCCATCAGGAAATTGTATTTTCTCTTTAGGTGAAAGTGAAGGAAAATGGGATTTAACTAGTGTCTTACATACTTTTTCCAGTTCTGAGAGCAGCATATGTATAGACTTACAGAGAGACCTATTGCTATTTGTAAATAAGTTACACAGTGAGTATTGGGGAGTTTAGACTATGGGAAAGATAGAAATGCCAGGGTCATTACCCTTTGAGCAACTCCTCAAATCCTTTCCTCTTTGTTCAGAAGCTTAATACAGGCAGTCAGACAATAGAGGATTCTCTTCAATAGAATTCTGTTTGCTTCATTGGCCTGACTAGCCAAAACATCATTTCTTGTGTATTAGATAAGAATATTCTTTCTTGTTTGGTGAGAGGAATACACAGGTAACCTGAATGGGAGGTTAATTGAGCATATTCAAGTAAAACATGCTCACTATTAATGATGCTGCTGGATGAAGGTAGAGAGAATGATAGGCTCCCATAATGTCTGTGTACTACTTCAGCATGACTCCAAATAAATATAAAATCAAGAAAATCCTGTGGAAAGGCTGCTTTTAGACTACATTCCCTCCCCTACCAAGATACCCCCTTTACTCTATTCCAACCATGTTGTCATTCCTTTACCCTTCCACCCATGAAGTTCTGGAGAGGCCACTGTTCTTTATTAGGTGCTGCTTACAAACTGTTTTGGGAGAGCTGCAGTTTGTTATAGTTACCATGAGAATCTTCCTATTCATAACAAGAATATCCAATATCTAGCATTGCTTCTGGGATCTGTATCAATTTCACTTCCTGTAACAACCTGCAGGTGATGATGACACCTAAGAAAACTGGTCTCTGCTTGGGTTATGGGCATTTTTTTTTTCTTTTTAAGTAGCCCATGCACATGGTAAAAAAAAATCAAGACCACCCTGCTATTCATCTCTCCAGCGGTAGTTACTGTTATCAGTTTCTTGGATCTATTTCTATTTTATGGATGCACAAACCTAAGTGTAATATATATGAGACTACATGTATTTTTTTTTTTTCGCTCAGCACTGCATCCTAAAAGATTGGCTCTACCACATTTGAAAATTTTGCGTAATTCCAAAAAATTGCATAAGATTCCATCAAATGGATATGTACTTATATTCAATCACTTTTTGATTAATATATTGTTAGGTGACTTTCTATCCTTTGTGCACTTTTAATCTATTTTTTTCACTGACTGTATATTTTCCTGTTTTCTTGGTCACCTAAGAGAGCTAAAAGTATCTCATTTCTTAGTGATCGCAACTGGAACTAAGGTGGGTTCCCTTGTGGAAGCTCTAATATTAAAATATCAGCTAAAATTTAGCGAGGACTTGGTATGTTCCAGATACTGTATTAAATACTTCAAATATTTACCATTATCATCACCTAAAAATATTTGATTTTTTTCTTACCTGAATTTTACCAAAGAGAAATGCATGATTAAGTCATAATCAAAACCAAGTAGCTAGTAATGGGGGAGCTGAAATGCATTTGCATCTGTACCCACTAGGCTCTTCTGCTTTTCAAATCTTAAGTGGGACACTGGAAAATCAGACAACTGCCAAAATAGTGATCATCGTGGTACAAAATCTCGAAACCAAAGCCATGTGAAGAATAAAGGAAAATGATCTAGGCTATTTAGCTTTTGGAAGGGTGACTTAAGATAGCACAGCTCTTGTCTGCAAATATTTAAAGGATTGTCAAATATAAGAAATATAATTACAAGCTCACTTACTCTTTGTTTCCCAAGGGCAGAGCTTTACCCAACAGATAGAGTGGATCAATTAAAGATCCTTTTCAGCAGAACCACAGAAAAGACCTAGACTGTTTCAGAAGTTTTGAAAATTAACCACTTGTCCTATTTTTCCCCTTCCCCCTAAAAAAAATTAAAATAAAAGTTGAAATTAACCATTTGTCAGGGATACAGCTTAGGGCATTGCCTCCTTTGGTAGGAAGTTAGACTAGATTATGGTTATTAAACTTCTATGCGTATCAGTATACTCTGGGGCACATTTCTAGGGCCCACCCCAAACCTATTGAACCAGAATCTCCTGTAATAGTAATAGTTATTGATAGGATTATATGTTAAAAGTGAGTGTTAGGGAAAACTCCTGAAGTTCACTGAAGTGCCAGTAGTCCATTAGCATATGTAAAATGATTCAACCTCAAGAATAGATGTCAGTTAAAGCATTGGTATACTTTTCGTCCTGTCATAATCCTAACAACATTATGACCATTATCCCCAAGAGACCTTATCTAAATCTCCACCCAAAATTCTGAAATGTGGAGGGCAGCTTTTGTGCATTCACAACCACTGTTTTTGCTAATTGGAATGTACTTGCATGTCTAGTGAGGAATATCTGTGGCAGCGAAAAACAGTAAATGAATTTATATGCAACCACTGGTAGTCAACTTTGCCTGAGTATGTACAGATATATTCATCTCCCAAGTCTTAAACTTGACTCAGTAGGTCAAGATTACATTATTTTATTTGCAGCTTTAATCAGTCATAAATGTTTAAAATGAGTACAGGGCTGGGCATGGTGGCACATGCCTCTAAGCAGCAGCCTAGGAAGCTGTGGCTGGGGCCAGGGATCGCGGTTCAAGTCCCGCTGGAGGCACATAGCGAGACCTAGTTCCAAAAATTAGCTGGGTGTGGTGTCATGCGCCTGTAATCCCAGCTTCCTGGGAAGCTGAGGCTGGGGATTGCTTGAGTCTGTAGTACCCTGGGCAACGTGAGCCTGCTGTTCCACAGGCAAAGATAGCAAGACCTAGTCTCAAAAAAAATAAATAAATAAATAAAAGAAAATGAGTACAATAATTCATTTTCCCCACTTGTTTTCTTAGCCCATTCTTTCAGCTAATGTGTACTGACCATCTACCATGTGCCAGGCATTGGGGGATCAAGCAGTGAAGGAGACACTGCTCTCAAGAAAGTCCGTACTCGCTAGAGTTAAAGAATAGAACTAATAGCATCTGCTTCATTGGTCAACTGCTATGGGAAAAAAATTGCCTTTTTCTTTATGTAGTTATGTTTGAATGATGTACTTTGACTCTATTGTATGTAACTCCAAATACCAACAAAGTCTTGTGTTAGTTTTGATAATAAGTGTAATTTACTTATTTGGTAATAAGTATAAATAGATTTCTGCATCATTAGTCTGCTTGTACTCTTTAAACTGATAAATGGTGCCAACTGTATTTGTAATACATACATATTAGATACCTATTAGACTTTTGTTCATTTTTTTTTTTTCAGAATCAACAAGCCAAAATAGCACAATTGTACCTCCCATTTGTTGGATTGCTTTTGGAAAATATACAGCGATTAGCAGGTCGTGATACCTTGTATTCTTGTGCAGCCATGCCTAATTCTGTAAGTAGTTGTGTGTTCCTGTTAGCCTTATTTCCTGTTTTGCTGAATGTATTTGCAATTGAATTGTATGCTTGTATGGTCTCTCTCTCTCTTTTTTTTTTGTCTCAATCTTGATAGTTCACTTTTTACTCTTGTTTTACCTTTTCCTAGATCTGCCCTCAAGCTTTCATATGCATTGGAGTCACCTGGGGAGTTTGTTACACCTCTGATTCTAACTCAGTAGCCCTGGGGTAGAGTTAAAGATCATGCATTTCTAACAAGTTTTTGACTCCTTCTGGTCCAGGGACATCACTGTGAGTGATGGAGGTCCAAGGGAACGCCAAGGAGCCCCTGTACCTGGTGTTTTGATTTTAAGATTTATTGCTGTTCTCTGCCTTCATATATTAATTCACTTGAAAACTGAATAAAAGTCTTCACTTCTAAAATGTTAGCTACCAGGGATTAAACTGTTTTCCTTTGCTTCTCTCTCTCAACAGTTTCCTTTCAACACTTGCTAGTGAAGTCATTTTTAACCCATCTCAATTGCTGTGTGCTTTTTAATCCCCCCTTAGAGTTGAAAGGAACTTTCAAGGTGATCAGTCTCCACTTGCAAAATACCCTTTGTCTACTGTGATAATTGAAACTTTCCTTCTCACATTTGACCTAAAAGGTTTGCTACTGACTTTTTCTAGATTGGCCTTCTAGAGATCCTTAAAACACCTCTATTTCCACCTCCACATGATACCCCTTTCATACGTGCCAGATTAGATACCTTCACTTCATTATCATCTGTCATTCCAGCACTTGATGTTAAACTCTTCGGTGCACGGTCCATTTTACCAGCAACCCCATTAAAGGCATGGTGCTCAGAACATTTTCCAGTCTGCCTAGTGGATTTGTTGTCTGCCCCATTCCCACTCCTAGTTCTGTATGACCCAAGACACCATCACACCTGACCCTGTTGATTTATCAAGCTTGCCCT
The DNA here is from genome assembly GCA_004024945.1 of Uropsilus gracilis. Classification (NCBI taxonomy): domain Eukaryota; kingdom Metazoa; phylum Chordata; class Mammalia; order Eulipotyphla; family Talpidae; genus Uropsilus; species Uropsilus gracilis. The sequence continues at coordinate 66,099 of PVHY01002317.1, read as the reverse complement.
TGGTTTCTGAGAAGGCTGCTTCTCAGCCTTCCTGATGTGACTGCCTGTATGTAGAACCCAATTATGCAAGTCAGCTAAATGTGGATGCCACCTCATGCATTACCCAACAGGTGTCCGGTTGGTCTTTCTTCACAAGTATAAGCCCATGTTTATACTTACTCCATATTTGACAGTGGTATTTGGAAATATTCCACTTAGGTTCTTTTGCAGTTCACGTTCACCCAGGCCTTCTGGCCACACCTCTCCTTTTCTAGCATCATCCTGGTTTCAAAGACAACTGAGCCTAGACTACATCTGATGCCACTATTACCAATCATCTAGAGTTATGTTACTTAGAAGTCATGGGAACAGCAGTAAATCACCTAAAGCCATACTGACATCTACTTTAGGCTTTCACCGTAAACTTTATTTAAAATCAGGGTGCCAACTCATGCTGCTAATTCAAGTTTCTTATCCTAGTGTACAATTTTGTTTAAATGACAGAAGTATAATGCTGTGTTACAGGCATCCAGGGATGAATTCGCATGTGGCTTTACTTCACCTACAAATAGAGGGAGTCTGAGCACTGACAAAGATACTGGTAATTAAGCCCTTTAACTATTATATGCTGCCTGGTTGTTCAGAAATGTACCCTGTACTTCTCTGTATTTTTGAAGTATTTCATAATAAAAACTATACATAGCCTGATTTGCTAATGTTTAATTAAAACTTGACTCACACTTATAGCCACATTTCTTTGCTTAGGTTTCTTGTCCAAGCTTGTTTAAAATATAGCTTGGTTTGCTAAGAACATGGAGGGTAATGAGCAAAATACTGGCTTCTAATCCTCTTACCTGTCTCCAGTCTTGGACAAGACACTTCCTTCTTCTGAACTCACTTTCTTAATCTATAAAATTCTCAAGTTGTAAGGCTTTATGACTTCAAAAGAAAATCTTGATATATAGTACTGTAAAAGGTAAAAAATGACTTACTCTGTTTGGTTTCTTCAATGATTTGATATAATAAACTTCATTTTAGGTGATCAAGTTCTTTTCCTTAAAATTTTTTTTAATTATCTCATATTTATATTTTAAAATATTTTTAACAGTTTTTCCTATTGCTAACAAGGACTTTGCTTTTTCTTTTCAGCTTATGGGTCTTTTCAAAATGGACATGGAATTAAAAGAGAAGATTCTAGAGGTTCCCTCATCCCAGAAGGAGCAACAGGATTTCCAGATCAGGGCAGCACGGGTGAACATGTAAGAACCTGAAATATAGGATCAACCGAGTGATGTTTTAGGCCATGAAAATCTTTCTTTTGCTACAAATAAGAGGCTCTATACTCTACTGTAGTCCATAACTCTTGGATGTTTTAGCACATAACTCTTGGATGTTTTAGCAGTTCTTTTATATCCTGGCAACTGCTACTGGATATCTTAAACTGTTTATATGGGTTAAGACATTCATCTTTAAGGGTTCTAATTGAATATGTCCTTTAATCCTAACACATTTTGACCTGTTCTAAAGGGAGAAGGTTCAAATTTCAAATACTATCTACCTTGTCATTTAAATCACTGCCTGGTAAAATGAAGTCAACCTTTCATTCTTCTTTAGTGACATTAACTTGGAAGAAGAAAACTTAGGTCCCCAAATTGATGGTCTCAGAATCCCACTATCACTTGAGTATATTCTCCAACTCTTGCAGCAAATTGCTTGAAACCTCATGTAAAAGTTTGGAATATGTCTGCTTTGAAGCAGAGAAGCTTTATTTTAGAGCCATAAAGCCTTGTCATTACTGAAATAATAGCATCATAAAAATTAGTTTGAAGGTCTATAAAAATAATAAATTATAACTCCCAGTTCACCAATCAAAACTGGAGTGTGACTTAGAACAGCCACACAGCTGTGGCTGGCCAGAAAATCTGAACCCAGGCTTTCTAATTTCAGCACTTTTCCTCCTGTAGTATGACACTGTGCATATGAGGATTACTTCAGGGACTTAATAAAAATAGGTGACTGGGTCTCATCCCCCTAAGTTTCTGATTTAGCCATTCTAGGATTGGACCTGCTAATTTGTACTTCTGACTTCCCAGGTGATGCTAATGGTGTGCTGGTTGTGAACTTCCACTTGAGAACCACCTAGCGGTACCTCTTAATAAGTCTTTAGGTTCCATTAGATTTATCACAGTAGATGATATTATAAGTGAGGCAAATAAAGGTCCATTCAACAGGTTAAATTCATATCTTAACAAAAGTCACTAATAAGAACATCACTACATTGTAGAGGCTCTGATTTTGAAGTATTACTGGTTCTCAGCATAATGATCTTGTATCATTAGCCCCCATTTTAAAAAATACTCTCTGACCTACTTAAATATTGTATTTTAATAAACTGAGATTTGAAAAAAGGATTTAAAATGTTTCTTACATTTCTACATACCTTAGTTTCTTTTGTCAATGTAAGAGCTATTTGCACATGATTAAAATTTTTACTACTGAAAACAGGACCAATGGGAATGAAATAGCCGCATTATTGATGGTTGTATCTTGTTGAAGACCGTAAGGCAATTTTCAGTGATATTATTAGATATAATAATCAAAAGGATTCCCCCCACTTAGCTTCCAGCTGTGGTAAGAATTGGGATTTATACTTAGAAATTTTTCCAGACAGGACTAATGATTAAAAAGACGGTTAAAGGCTATGGGAAACTACAGTACCATTGAATTTCACAAAAGTCCTATTTTTATTACAGACCCGACAGAGTTCTACAAGAAGTAGTATATCCCAGTATAACCGATTGGATCAGTATGAAATTAGAAGCCTCTTGATGTGCTACCTGTATATAGTAAAAATGATTTCTGAAGGTGAGTTACCTGTATATAGTAAAAATGATTTCTGAAGGTGAGTTATCTTAAGCAAGGACTCTACTAGTTGTCTGCTCTCACAGATGCACTGGCTCATGCAACAAATAATTGACCATTATCTGTACTTAGAACGTGCATGGTGGATGCAGATCTTTGACCTTGAAATGTTTTCTGTATTTTAATTTAAAATAGGTTTGTTTCAGTCATCCAGGTTTAATTCTTTGAAATAATCTTTAAAACATTTTATAAATGAATTTCTAAAATGAGGTCGCAGTTTTTGGAGTGTTAAACTTTTTTTCCCCGTGCTAAGCATAGAATACATTTAGGACCAGTGTAAAGAGAGAAATAGCAATGCCAGAATTAATGTTAATACTTGAACTTTTATTGACCCAGGATTTAGAAAAGCAAAAACAAATAAAAAGACCAGAAATGTAGTGAAGGTAAGGAATGCCATCCATGGGTGGGTTCTTCAGTGCCACTGACCAGTAGTATTACATGGTATTGGGTTCTCTTGCAGACTGTATTTTCTTGCAGACTGTATTGTATTACAATTGTACTAGTTACCAGTATTACAAATTCCTCTTCCAATTATTTGATGGAATATAACCACAGAATTTTCATAAACAGCATATCCTCTGAAAGTAAAATCAAAAGGCTACATATGCACAAATAGTACACTTATTCCAACAACTTTTTCTCTCTGTTTTCAAAAAAAAAGGATGCGGCAATGAAGAACATAAAAGTACCTGGGTTCTGATCATCATATTTTAACTTTTTTTTTTTTGCATAATTTTTAGTAAATTTTACTTTTTATATCTTTTGTATTAATGAAGGCTTTAAGAACAAAATAAGCTTCCATGTAACTAGAGAAACATCAAAATAATACTTATACATGAATAAGTCTTAAAGTATATTAGCATTTTATATCTTATCTAATAAAAGCTGTAAGAACAAAATAAGCTTACACATAACTAGTTAAAGAAACAAAATAAATGGTTATATACCAGTAAATAGTTCTAAAGTACATCAACACTTTATATCTTATGCTAATACAAGTGATAAGAACAAAAAAAGCTGCGTGGCGTGGTGGTGCGGGCCTGTAGTCCAAAGGCTGGTAGTCAAGAGGCCTGGAATTGCTTGATTTCTCAGGTTGGAGACTACCCCACGTAACATAGGAAGATCTGGTGTCAAAAAAGCAGCTAGGTGCGATGTCAGGCGCCTGTAATCCCGTAGCTACCTGGGAGACTGAGGCTGGAGATCACTTGAGTCCACGGGATCAGAACTACCCTGGGCAACATAGCGACCTAGTCTCAAAAAAAAAAGAACAAAAAAGCTTATACTTAACTAGCTAGAAAAATACAATAGTTACATCTGAGTAGGTAATTCTAAAGTACATAATTATCTTTCATACTAATGGAGGCTGCAAGAACAAAATAAACTTATACTTGACTAACTAGAGAAACGTTAAAATAAACCAGTAGGTACATATGAGTAAGTTCTAAAGTACAGTAATAAAACAGATGGAAAAACCAATTAGAATTTTTAAGTTCTAAGACTATATGATTTAAAGTATAAAAAGTCAAAGACTATAGTAAAACTAACATGATGGGCCTTACCTCCATCGTTTGGGGTGGAGAAATCAGCAAAAGAAGTAATTTCCAACCCCTGCTGGTTGGTATTTCATTCCAGGAGAAGATGGTACAGTTAACAACTACAGCCACAGCTCACTAATTTTGTCTTTCTGCAAGGTAAAAAGTGGGAAAATGTAAAAAGTGACTGCTAATGTATCATCTTAGGGTGATGAAAATATTCTAAAACTGTGACGATAGTTTTAAAAGCATTTGAATAGATTACAAACTATTGTGCACTGTTTAAATTGATGAGCATAGATGGGCACGGTGGCGTATGCCTTTAAGTGCAAGCCTATGGAGCGTGGCTGGGACTGGGGATCGCTTGAGTCTGTGGGTTCGAGACCCGCCTAGGCAACATAGTTAAACCTAGTCCCAAAAAAATAGCTGAGCATGGTGGCGCGTGCCTGTAATCTCAGCTACCTGGGAAGCTGAGGCTGGGGATTGCTTGAGTCTGTGATACCCGGGAAATGTGGGCCTGCGGTTGCCCAGGCAAAAATAGCAAGACCTAGTCTCAAAAAATACAATACAATAAAATACAATAAAAATAAATAAATTGATGGGCTTTACCATACATGAATTCTCTCAATAAATTTGTTTTTAAAAAAGAGGCCCAACACACATGAAAAAAATACTGAAGGAAAATAGAATGGGAGGTGGGGAAAGGGGAGAGATGTACTGCTGACTATTTTCCTCACCTCCACTGCAGGGCAGATGCATGAAAACAAGTGCACACACATGTGCACGCATACACTCACAGTTGCACACTCTCCCACATACCGTAATGAACAGCGATAAGTCTCCAGCCGCTTTTTTCTTCAATATTGCAAGTTAACACGGTCACCAATTTGTTTCCTGAGAATTTCATAGTTTCTCCTCCTCTTCTAAATGTTGGCTTTACTTGCTAAGTATTTGATCTTTGTTAGGTATGTCTGTTTTGCTTTTTGATTTTTTTAAAGCACATTTTTAGTAGCCTGTATAGAGTCTATGGCATATTGCCTTTTTACCTTTTGTGCATACAAAGTCATGCTATATGATATCATCAAAGTCACAGTCTGTAAAGTCATACTCATTCCAAAGAATATCGGCTTTTGTGTCTTTCTCAATGGATGGTTTCTAGTCTTATCCGGTACATTTTAGTCAGTATGTTTTCAAACGTTGAAAGTGTTTAAATGTTGAAATGAAGCAGGGCTATGTCTCACAAGTCCTTTCTTGGCTTTCTTTTTCATCGATTTTTTTTTTTTTGAGACTAGGTCTCGCTATTTTTGCCTGTGGAACCGCAGGCTCATGTTGCCCAGGGTACCACAAACTCAAGCAATCCCCAGCCTCAGCTTCCCAGGTAGCTGGGATTACAGGTGCGTGCCACCACACCCAGCAAGACTGGATTTCCTTTTGTATTTGTAGCTCTCTTTTATTAACTCCTTTGCTGTTTCATATTCACAGTCATTTGCCAAACATATTTTGGTCTTACTGCCTTGCTTATTATTTTGTTGAGAAATGGAGAAGTCAGAGTTTTATCAGTTACAATCCAAATTCACAGGAGGAAGGAAGGAAGGAAAGAAGGAGGGAGGAAGGGAGGAAGGGAGGGAGGGAGGGAGGGACGGAGGGAGGGAGGGAGGGAGGGAGGAAGGAAGGAAGGAAGGAAGGAAGGAAGGAAGGAGGGAAGGAAGGGAAGGAAGGGAAGGAAGGGAAGGAAAGAGAAAGAAAGAAAAGTAGCCTTTTCCTTGAGAGAAAAGCTACATCCGTCTTCTTTCTGAGTATACCTTGGCCTTTCTCTTTATTGTAGCCATGCAACTCTCAGTTTCATCTGGAGGCTTAATATACTCCGCACTTGTGGACTCAGTTTCATCTGGAGGCTTAATATGCACCGCACTTGTAGACTCAGCTTCATCTCGAGGCTTACTATACACCGCACTTGTAGACTCATCAGTATTCTTCGTCATAGTTGATTGTTCTTTGGAAGGTAGTTGACTACTCTCAACTCTCACAGAAAACCCAGTGCTGCAACGAGCAAGATTAATTGATCTTTTTTTTCCTCTAGAGCTTGAAGTATAGTCAAGAGGAAATATATGTACAGAGGGTCTTCTCTTTGTAAAAGGGGGAAATAAGATGTTATAATCAAGCATGTTTTCCTCGGAAGTTTTAGACACTACTTGAGTAGCTAGGTTTTCTCCGGTAGAAGTACTAGGAATATTCCCAGAGAAGTCAGACTGATTGTCAGACTTTTGCATTGCGGAGGTTTCTGTGGAGCTCAATTTTCTTTTTAGCTTGTCTTCAGGAACATTTGAGGCACTCTGAAATCCAAACCCCCTCTGAGAACTTAATGTATGTGATGAAGGAAAATTTGCAGATAAACTCTGCTTGCTGCTGCTCCCAAGGGTTGGCTTACTGCTGTAAGAAGTTTTCTTAAAAGAAGTCTGTGTTTTATCAAAGCGTTCCAGACTGCATACTGGCATTGGAACGCTTGTACTTTGTGGGGGTTCCATTTTGCCACTAGATTTCATCTCTTCAGTGTGTGGTTGCTTTGTCAGTTTGCTAGTCGACTGCAATGGAGTTGCCTGTCTGAGATCTCGAGGGGAATAATCTCGCCTCTTTTTTTTAGTAGTGGGAACGAAGTCATCATCTTCGCTATCAGTAGACATGCAAAGCTGTTTCTGATTGGATTTTAGTCTTTCAGCAAGCTCTTTATTTTCATCTCTTAATTTATTCATTTCTACAGTGAGCTCAGAGATAAGCCTCACATTTCGTTGCTGGATATCATAAAATTCTTGCTGCAGTGTATTCCTGTACGCTTCACTCACTGAACAGCGGTCACATATCTTTGTGCTTAACTGATCCCGCAACTTACGAAGGGTACCACTGAGGGCTTTCTGTTGGTCTGACAACTCTTTAATTTTGGCTGTGGCGCCTGTCTGCCTTCCGCCTGCCAATCGCTCTTTTCTCAGGCTGGTTAACTTTGCCTGTAAGCGCCGGAGCTCTTTGTCATGGAGTTCCTTAAGTCTTAGCCAGGTCTTTTTAAATTTTTCAGAGGACAAATCACAAGCACTAAACTGTGGTTTCTTTTTGCCCGGAGGTTTCTTGCTTCCTCCCTTGCCTCCTTCACCCTCATTCCCGGACTGCATCATGTCTTGCTGACTGAAAAGTAGTTGGGATAGGCAGTGAGTTTGATACCGTCTCCCACAAAATGGCGGACGAGCTGCTAACTATGGTGCCCGGAAAGGGTGAGCTCCTTACCCCTTTTACCGATCTCCTCAGAAGCCGTCTCAGAGCACAGGGTGGGCACGGATGTCAGAGATGGACGGAAGGTCTAGGCTCTTTCTGGTGAAGAGGAGGTACCAGCTTTTCAACGGAAAAACCGGAGTGACAAGACGAAGCTTTTGGGTCAACGGCCTTCCAGGGGAGACCGGAAACCCAATGACTTCTGGGAGATCCCCAACCACCAAGCAGAAAGCCCCAACAGGCGGGGGGGGAGACTAGAAGTCAACGCTAACCTAATGTTCGAAAAACAAACCTAATTAGATTTTCTTCTGACAGTTTTACTATTATCAATATTTGGTAATCATGGGAATTCTCAATATACTTGTTCTTAAAAATAATTTAAAGAAGTTAAGTCAAAGTCCCCCGCCCCCCCCCCACACACACACCCTGTTAGCCACCCCTACTTATAGCCAATGCTGTCCAGTCTTCCATCCCCATCTCGAAAGGCTCTGGCTTGATTGGTAGTTTGGTCATTTACTTTTGCCGTAGCTTCCCGAGTCTTTAACGTTCAGAAGACACCATTTTGCTCCCTGTATCTTAGTTGAATAAAGATGGAGTGACTAGTCAATGGTGGCAATAAAATTTTTTTTTAAATTTTACTAAGTAGGTATATTGGGGAAGTCACAAAAAGAGGAGTAGGTAAAAAGAAAGATGGGATAGATCTAAATGACTTTTAGACTTGAAATAGTTTTCCATGTATTTGTGTGTGTTTACATATATTTGCGAATTGGCAGAATTTTGAACTTCATAACCTAAAGGCTTTGTATGTATATATATCATCTAAATAAATTTTAAAGTTGTCAAACTTTTTGGTTCACAGAGCCCTTTGCATAGCAGACAGGTACTTGATCCTCTCTTTGGAAAAATGGAAATAAGCCTGCTATCTTGCATAAAATTTTAGGAAGTTCATTAAAAATTGCTGGTCTGCTTTCCTTTTTTCATCTTCAGGGGTGATACGAAGATTGGGTTAAGCCATCCAAAAGAATATAAAGTGAATAAAAATAATTTCAAGTGAAAATAATTGTAGATTGAATGATATATTCAGAATTTATTCAAAAGAATACACAGTATGTATTGAGCAGTAGTCTGGGAGAAGAGGATATAAATGAAACAGAATTAGCCCTGAGTTGATTGTTATTGAAACTAGGTTATTGGTACTTTGGGGTTCACTGTGCTGTTTGATCTAATTCTAAAAATCTAATACTTCATTTATTCCATTTTCAGATACTCTTTTAACTTACTGGAACAAAGTATCTCCTCAGGAGCTTATAAACATTCTCATACTTCTAGAGTAAGTTATACTAACTTATTTTATATATTTTCTGATTATATGAGGGGAATTTAATTTATACATTAAATACTACCTCTTATATTTGCTAATAAATTAGGAAATGTTAAGCTATTTTGGTAATATAGAGATTGGCATCACACTCTTTATACATAAAAGAAAAACATGGAGGTGAATACTTGCAACATTATGGGAAACTCTAGCTAATAATAGATCATCTTTATAGACCAGTAGGAGTCTTTCAGTGATCTGGAGAACAAGAGGTAACATTAGCTATTCCAAATCAATCATTTGGAGCAGATTAAACTATTGGAATTAGAATTTGTACTCTTTTGTAGAGCTAAGTAATTCTATGCACTATATATAAATATTCTCCATTCTAAGACACCTAGGGAGAAACCTAATTAACTTTTTTAGTAGTAGGAAGTTGTCCTCTATTTATATGTATCATTACTGAAAGCTGAAAGAAAAACTAGTATGAAATGTAAGAATTTTTAAAGCAAATGATACCTGTATATGGTATTTTATGTGCCTACCTACCAAAACACAAAGAGAAAACCAGCGCATAATAATTTTATTAGTCTTTCAGAATTTTACATAAAATACAGATATACAGCAGCTAAGATTTAATTTTAAAAAACCCTACATTATAATACTAAAAGTTTTACTAATGAAAATAATACGATGTTGGGGATTTGTCAACAAATATTCAGGATGTAAGGAAGATGGAAGAAGAGCAGGAGATCTGTTTGGGGAAGAAGTTAAATAAGAATGAACATGACTGGGTCATTGTGGAAGCTGGTGGGAGTTTAGTTTGTTCCCCTCACTACTTTAGTACTTTGTGGTTTAAAATCATAGAAAGCATTGTTAAAAAAAAGAAAAAACACAGTTGCCCCAATTTCCAGGACTTAGGAGTCTTATTTAGGTTTTAATAACTGGACTAGAGGTATTTTATAATATGTTATAAAGCACAAAGGATGATTTTTATTGGAAGGTCTTTCAAATTGAATGAAGTTGGGGCTTTTTGGAATGATATAATTGTCACAATTAAATGTAGATAGGTATAATATGGCAAGCCCTGCAAGTAGTTTTCTGTATATCTGTTTTGTATACCAAACGTTTTATCATAATATTTAAATAGGCCATTCTAGTAACACATGGCTTTTCAAGTTACTTATTAAATTGCAGAATATGGTGATATGTTATTAACATGATATTTTTTTTTTCTAGAGTATGTTTGTTTCACTTTAGATATATGGGGAAAAGAAACATAGCAAGGTAATTCCTACTGTAATGCAATTTTTACTGTTTTCTTTCACTTCCCACAGAGGGCAGTCTTACTCAGACCAGTTAAAACCTAGATTATGAATTTTGAATTAGCAGTAAGATAGCCATGATTTATTTACTTGTCTCAAAGTTTAAACTGTGAACTGATGCATAAGTTTTTCCAAAGGGTAGTGGATAGAAAGATATGCAGATTTTAGGTTCTAATCCTAGAACATGCTTTTCTGAAGTAGGTGAGTTTGGGCTACAGGCAGGGGAAGACAGGAAATAGGAAAGTGAGGACAACTATAAGGTCTGTACTTTCATTTACAATCTGTCAATACTCATCCCAGTTGATGTAGAAATCCCCAACAGCAATTGGCGGCATGCATTATATATTACCTATTTCTAATTTTTGCTACTCATCTCTTGGTGAAATAACAAATTGGAGAAAAGATTACTCCATTTCAATAAGATATATTTTAAAGATAGAGTTAGCCTTGAAGAAATTCAGAGTTCTTAAAGTCATATTCCATGGCACCTTCAAAAACTCAGATTATTTGGATGGGGTGTATGGGTGAGTTTGTGGAACATCCCAATAATAGTCAATTCAGTTGGTGATTTCCACTGTCTTTCCCCATGACTTGGAGCTGGTGTGATAAGTGCTCCCATGAGTTTTAACTCTAAGATTGTGCTGGCTCTCCCAATCTGTGTATTAGAATGTAGATAAATTCTTTTTATTCCTTCGTTCTTTATGGTCTAGATGTAATGATCTAGTTTTTAAGGAATCATAAACTTAAAGGGAAACAAAGACAGGTTTGCAAATCTTAACCATAGACATGTTTATAGAGTATACATTTCTGATTCGAGTCTAACTTGAGTCCAGAAACATTAGATTGACACTCATTCTTAAACATCTAACATCAGGAATTCTCCCCCCTACCTCCCACCCCCTTCATTCTAACACTGAATATCCCTATTATTGCTTTCTGTCTCTCTTGCCCTTCCTTACCTCCCAAATCTATCTGTGTTCCAGGGAAAAGAAAGAAGCTTCTCAATCCCTTAATTATGGTCTTCTAGTATAAGCTATTTTACACATACATTGAAACCTCATGCAATTTGCAGTGACATCTCATGTAACCCTAGTAATAGTTGGTAGAATATTGAGCACAATACAGTGTTTGTGTAGAGATTTAATTATTTATTAGTTAAAAATCTAACATTTGGGATGTATTTTTTCAGTATTCCATTTCCTAACTTTAAAATGTATTTTAGGGTACATGATGCCTGGCTGTCAAAACACTTAGGAATAGACCGAAAATCGCAAACCATGCCAGCTCTTCGAAACAGATCAGGAGTAATGCAGGCCCGGCTTCAGCATCTCAGTAGTCTGGAAAGTTCATTTACACTTAATCACAGTAAGTGAAATTGTTGGTTACCCAGCTACAGATACATAATACTATTTTTAAAAGTTTTTTGTTTTGTAATTATCATACAATATTGGTCATGTTTGTATGGTTGTATTGTACCCCTTTTTCCCCATCGCACCCCCTCTTCCCCCCCCCTCTGGTCACTCCAGCTCCTCTTGCTGCAAGCTGTTGGTCTATGTTTGGCCTGCTGGTCTTTTCTTTATCTAGAGCTATACCCCTTTTTCCAGGGTGTGGACTTGCCCTCCTGGACAGCAACAGATGAAACTGCTCGGATCTCCAGGAGTAGCTGAGGCAGATAGTCAGGCCAAGCACATTGTGAACTTGTCGTCAGACAGACAGATGTATGGTGTGCTTCTCCAGGATCATTTCTGTCATTTGTTGCTGGTTCTGTGCCATACAGTTCTGATATCTGGTTTTAGGAGTGCAATGCAACTCCAGCCAGTGGCTGTGAGGCATTCGCTGCTGGGACAGACTTTCCCAAGTGGTTGGTGTGGAACGTGGAAGCAGGTAGAGAGATGAAGCTTCAAATAAGAGGAACACCTTTTATTTCTCTAGCGCCCTCTGGCACCCTAGAGGGTGGGCAACAGCATATCTCTCACCTGTAACCTAGCTTCCTCACCTCTTTGGAATGTCCCAAGAGACATATGACCTATAAGTCATGGCTGTTGCCCCCAAAGGTAAAATCTCCTGTTATTGCGCATCCCCGCATCCTGCCTGCTGCATGTCAAGTATGCTTTGCTACTTCCTCATTACGTCATTGTAACATTTCCTTGCTGGGGTATTTAAGGGTCTTCACAACTTCATTAAAGTTGGACCTGGATATGCTTCCCAGGATCCCCATTCTGTGGGCTAGCCTCACAGATCGCTATCAGTCTCTTCTGTCTCAATTTCTTCTTCATTCCACAGGCGACTCCTAACAGCTGCTCAAGCTCCTCTCCTCTTCTTGTTAACTGTTCTGCCATGTGGCCACAGCCACTCATGGTGGCTTTCTTCCCCCCACTGATTGGTAAAGGAGGGACCAATATGAATGATATCACATACATAGACATATTTGCATATCTATGTGTTTGTTTCATCATATATGAATATATAATAAAACGTGAATTTGTCAACAATTTTAATTGTTTTCCCCTTTATTTCAGTGTTAAAGAAGTTAATTTTCCCCACTGAATTCTTTTCTTTTTTCTTTCTTTTTTTTTTTTTTTTGAGACTAGGTCTTGCTATTTTTGCCTGTGGAACTGCAGGCTCATGTTGCCCGGGGTACCACAGACTCAAGCAATCCCCAGCCTCAGCTTCCAGGTAACTGGGATTACAGGCGTGCATCACCATGCTTAGCTATTTTTTTGGAACTAGATCTCACTATGTTGCCCCAGGCAGGGCTTGAACTGCAATCTCCAGTCCCAGCCGTGCTCCATAGGCTGATGCTTACAGGCACGCGCCACCATGCCCGGCTCCCACTAAATTTTTGTTCTCATATTTTTCAGCCCTACTACAAAACTTTAATGCAAATAGTAGCATCTTAATATAACGTGTATATTTGTTTAGAATTTCTATTGTTTGCTCAATGATTTTAAGAGATTATGCATACTGAGTTGACTGCAGAAGGCAAAAGTCATACTGCAGTCATACTGTTGTGACAAAGGTATATTTCACACAGATTGAAGTACTGACATGGAGAATAAGACAAGGAAAGAACTCTTGCCCAGCTAGGGAAACTAAAGAGTTATATAGATGGCAGCTGTCCTCTGAAAAGCAAATATTAATAAGTCAGTGAGAAAACTTTCCTTTCTATACAGCCCTCTGGAGATTACAGAAAAGGAAGCTAGAAAAACTGACTTTTGATGAGGAGTAATAAGAAAAACAAATGTCTTGAGCAGATGGACCTCGAGCTAATAGATGCAAGAACTTTAAAAAAGTGCAAGTTTTACAGTTTTTAACTTTGCTCTTGTCACTTGTAAAAATATAATGAACCTGCTTTCTCCATTTGACCCCATCCTTTGTTTTCCTTCTGATTTAGAAACCAGTCTCATATTGTTGGCATAATTGAGAACATCTGGCCAGAGGGCACCACCATATGTAATGAATTTCTGTAGGTTTCTCATCTTTGCACACATAATGAGCAGTATGTCCTAAAATGGCTTCCTTGTTATTTCCTAGTTATATCACCATAGTTCATCAATAAAATCTTGTCTCCAAAGAAGTGAGAGCCTAATTACATGTTGCAGAGCTGTTGATACAGAGCCAAAGTAGAAAATTCATGGGTTTGATAAACTAGGTCCTATTTCATTAAGAAATAAATGCTGTGACCCGGGCACAGTGGCATGTGCCTGTAAGCTTCAGCCTATGAAGCAGCAGGGGCTAGGGATCGCGGTTCAAGTCCCGCGTGGGGCAACATAGTGAGTTCAAAAAAATAGCTGAGCATGGTGGTGGGCACCTGTAATCCCAGCTACCTGGGAAGCTGAGGCTGGGAATCGCTTGAGTCTGTGGTACCCCGGGCAACATGAGCCTGCAGTTCCACGGGCAAAAATAGCAAAACCTAGTCTCAAAAAAGAGAGAGAGAGAGAGAGAGAGAGAGAGAGAGAGAACTGTAAAACTCATTTGATCTGTGCATATTGAGGGCCTCCTTTCTGACTTATCTCTGAGTCTTCAGAAGACAGTCATTCAAAACTATTGTGTGAATCGTTGTGCTGGGCCGCTTTAATTGACTTTTTAAATCTTAGGTTCTACAACAACAGAAGCAGACATTTTCCATCAGGCGCTTTTGGAAGGCAACACTGCTACTGAAGTTTCCCTAACAGTACTAGACACCATATCGTTTTTCACCCAGTGTTTCAAGGTAAAAATGAAGCATAAGAATTCAGTTGGCATCATGGCAAAGACAGCATCAGACAAAAATGAACTAGTCTAGTCAAGGGGCAGCCTAGATTAGTGAAAAGGCAGCCTCACATCACTCAGACGGCAGACTTCTGTGGCTACTGTGTGACCTTGGGAGTTCACCAAGACACGCTTGCCACATCCGTAAAGTAAGGGGACTCCACATATTGGCCCTTTCTCTTAAATTCTATCGTTTCATTTACATGTTTCATTTACATGGTTTTCTCTCAGAAGATTAAAAAAAACACAAACATTTTCTCTCACACTTGTATTAAAATAGCAGGTCGTTTCTAGTCCAAATTTTGATTGAATTGGTTTGCCTAAATACCCATTTCTGATGACATACTTGTCAGGCTAGATGATGTCCAGGCAGCCTGGCTGGCTTCCCTAATCAGGCACTTAGTGTTTTTTCTCAAATGTTTACATCTTAGTACAAATTATCGTGGCTATGATAACAAAAAAAGGGGGGGGTAGAAGCAATTATCTTGCAGGATTATTGAAGTAGAAAAGTGGGATAATGGATGTGAGAGTGCTTTGAAAAGTAAAAAATATGTAACTACAATGGAAAGTAACATTAGAGGGAGAACTGAAAAATGAAAAATTTTGCTTTCATTTGAGTTACATATAATTTTTCCATTTTTCCATCCTTCTTTGAGTAATTTAGTTAATTGCCTAAGCCCTCCAGATTTACAATGAAAACCTGGCCTGTGCTTTTCAAAGAGGGTTTTAAAAGGGAAAAGCCAATTATATACTAATAAGAAAGACTGTAGACCCCTTTCATGAAGGGGTCCTTCCCACCCTTTGTTTGTTCTGATTAAAATGAACTGCAAATTCATTTTTCATTACACCAAGAAATAAGGACATTTGTCTGAAACTTTTTTTTTTCATTTCTCTAGAGCCAACTTTTAAATAATGATGGCCACAACCCCTTAATGAAAAAAGTGTTTGATATTCATCTTGCTTTTCTTAAAAATGGACAATCAGAGGTATCACTGAAACATGTCTTTGCCTCACTTCGAGCTTTCATTAGTAAGGTAAGAGGAAAAGCTGTTGCTGGTAATGTATGCTTCTGTATGCTACTGTATGCTTATGTATGCTGCTAGTGCATATCCTTCATGGCAAGAAGGCATGAAGGATACAGGGCATCATTGAGCTGATATCTATAAATCTTGGAGAGGGCAGCCATTGAGTACTGCTTCTGTGAATATAAGCAGAACAGCAAAATACCTGATGCAGGCCTGACCAAGAATCCACTCAAATCAGGACATGTTTTGTTTATTTCATAGTATCCTTCCTTCCTTCTTGGAGTAGGCTCCTTTGAAGAATGCTATTTTCTAATGACCAGCTTTACCAATTTTTTTTACATTTTGTTGCTTGTAAAAGTATTATCAGACTAACAATATATAAAGCTATGAATACACTCATCAACAAAGCACTTTATTTATTTATTTTTTTTTGAGACTAAGTCTTGCTATTTTTGCCCGTGAAACCGCAGGCTCTCGTTGCCCGGGGTACCACAGACTCAAGCAATCCCCAACCTCAGCTTCCCAGGTAGCTGGGATTACAGGCATGCACCACCACACCCAGCTATTTTTTTTGGAACTAGGTCTTGCTACGGGCCCCAGGCGGGACTCGAACTAGGATCCCTAGCCCCGGCCGCTTCATAGGCTGAAGCTTACAAGCACGAGCCACCGTACCCAGCCAAACAAAGCACTTTAAAAGCAAAGACCACGTTTTATAGTTCCAGGATCTCATATGATATTTTGCAAATGATAAGCACTTAATACATGTTCAGATAAATGAATCCTTCTATTGGTTGCTAATTTGTCTCTCTGGGCCTTATATTTTCAGGTGACTTATCTAACAAAAACTTCAAACTAGGTTTAAAGAAGTAAATATGACTGAGAGAGACAGCAAAGATTTGCTTCTGGTCTGTTTTGAGTAACTTTTATTTACTTTTTTTTTTTTTTTTTGAGACTAGGTCTTGCTATTTTTGCCCGTGGAACCACAGGCTCATGTTGCCCGGGGTACCACAGACTCAAGCAATCCCCAGCCTTAGCTTTCCAGGTAGCTGGGATTACAGGCACCCACCACGCCCAGTTAATTTTTTGGGACTTGTTTTGGGTAACTTTTAAACTTAAAAAATAATCATCATGGACATAGACCAAGATGGAGTTAAAGATTATGGAAAAGCATAGTGTACATCAGTTATACACATTTTCAAAGTGTGTGTGGGTACAGTGCAATCAGACAAAAAAATTCTCCACTAATTTTTATATGTAAGCGTAAAGAGTTTTATTGTCATTATTTGTGGTTATTGTATTCAGATGATAGAGAAATTAAGTGAATTTGAAGCTTTTTTCTGTCATTCATTATTGTAATTTGTGAATAAAAGATACAGGAAACTGAGTTGAATATAGATATGTTACAGGAAACTAAGGTGAAAAGGTTCTGGGATAATTTAACAATTACTTGATAGGTAATAAGTGGTCCTAGACATTGTTAGGAATTCAGTGCCTAAGGGCTTTTTGCCCATTACCCCCTACTAGAATAAAAGAAGTCCATGTAGAGAACCGAGGGTAGACTGGAGAAGGAAGGGAAATTCTCCCATTTAGCAAAATTTCTCTGTAGCAACGGAGCTAGGATTTAGTATGGACTCCGCAAGAGACTGGACAGGTAAAAGGGTACCAGATGACTGAGTACTCATCTTAGGAGTCATATTTCATGTAGGCATCAGGGAGGATGGAAGTAATAATTAGGTTTCTGTTAAGAGTGAATTGGTGCAGACAGGGCAAAAAAAATCTTCAGAAAGTGTGAAGACAGATTAATGCTTATGGCAGTAAGAAAGCTTGTTTCCATGAGCTAGATAAGAGATGAGGACCTAAAGGAAGACAGTGACAGTGGACATGGAGAATCAAAGCCAAGTATGGTAAAGAAATAGAGTTTTTAGATTTAATTATCAATTCACTGGGTGAATAGTGGAATGTGGTGGCTGATGTGATGTACAGGAAGTTGCAAAGGATGCCTAATCTTGCTCTTGTGAAGCTTTCGGTCTAGTAGCAGAAGAGATACTGGAAAAAAAAAAACCAGTCACATAATTATTTGATAAGTATGAGGAAGGAACAGTGATGTGTGGGAGATACCCTACTTTAAATAATGAGACCTAAAATATGAAAGAAACCAGCCATTTGAAAACTGAAGGAAGAGTACTCTAGGAAGAAGCATGTGCATTTGCACAAAGGCCTTGAGTTTGGAGTGAGCTTGATGTTTTAGGAACTGAAAGGCCCAGTTAGTGTTGTTTAGTGATATGGGGATCATCAGCATATACACAGTAGTTGAAGCCATGGGAGTGTTTTAATTTCCCCTAAAGAGCATGTAGGGGTAGAACCAAATAAATAAATAAATAAAAAGGTAATGAGCAGAATGCTGAAGAAAACCAGTATAGGAGGAATTGAAAGAAAAAATTGTATAGAGGAAATGAGAGGGAACAGCCACAGGAGTAGGAAGAAAGGCAAGGGAGATGTCTGTCATGGTAACCAGAAGAGAAAAAAGCTTCAATATTATTATAGTGCCTCAGTGATCTAATAAGACCTATTAGTGGTATAATAGGAAAGAAAGGGAGTCCGTTGTCATTGATTTTGGCCATTGCCCTGCTCAGAGGAGTGATATAGTTAGAATAGGTACAATGAATTACTATATGACAGCTATGGTCTCTCCCTTACGCTGTTTTATATTACACCATCTTGCTGAAAATTTGAATTAATCTGGTGAAACTATTGATGGGACTTCCCAGTTGCCAATGAGAAAATGCTTATAAGACATTATCTAAGTAGTACTTTTTATTAAAGTTATAAGGAGTATAGATTCCTGTGATTTGAGTTTAAATTCAGGATTGCCAAGTAACAGTTTAGAAAGGGTGACCTTCTAGCTTTACACTCCCTGGAGCACATCCATTAGTGTGTGCCCAGAAGTAGCTTAGTACTTGCTTAGTGTAACATGGGCCATCATAGCAATTTCATGTCCTGTATACAGTTTGTCTTCCACCAAGCCAACTGAATACATTCTCAAAGTAGTTGCCACTTGACTGTTCTGAGGCTTAGATAGTCCCTTTTGTAATAATCTTTTTCTCTATGCCAGAAAGTGTCTTTATTTTTCAACATAAGATTTGTTTTTAGCAGGGGTGGGTGACAAAATATTTGTAAAATACCAAACAAGATAGGCTCGTAAATATACTGACTTTATGCTGAGGATCAAAATGTATCCCCCCCCCAACCCCACTGACAGAACACATTTATTTAAATAAATGCAAGAGAATGATAAGTGTTTCAAAAACGGTATCCTGGCAATGTTTATGAGTGGTGGATGCATGGCTCTACCTTTGGGTATATACACTTCCTCTCTACCCTATTTTCCTCAGTGGTCAGCTTTGCTTGCTGAGTAAGTTGCCACTATAATTTCCTCAGCATTTGGACTTTTCTTGTTAAGCAAGTGTTTCTAAGACAAAACAAAAGAGTAAGTAATGCAGACTATTTTCCATTTTTAAGACCCAAATTAGACCCACTGATGAATCATTCATTTCAACCATTGATTAATTGAATGCATATTATTGAGAATCTTCTAGCTATTTTTTATCAACCCATCGCGGGCTCCTCTCAGATCCATAGCATAAATTTAGGATCTCACCTTTTTGTAGTAACTTGTATGCTGACTTGAATCATTCTATCAGTGGTGCTTGCTTGGTCCTTATCATGTTAGCTAGCCTCGGGTTCCCTTGAGAACAGGGTGCTAGCCTGTGGTTGACTGGAGCCTCAACTCCCCCAACATGTTAGGTGAGGATATAGTAGGCACTTCATGACTGATTTTGATTTTCTGGTTGGATTTTTGGACACTTATTATGTTTTTCCTGTTTTTTAGTTTCCCTCAGCCTTTTTCAAAGGGAGAGTGAACATGTGTGCTGCGTTTTGCTATGAGGTTTTAAAGTGCTGCACCTCGAAGATTAGCTCAACCAGGAATGAAGCATCTGCACTTCTGTATCTTCTAATGAGAAACAACTTTGAGTATACCAAAAGAAAAACGTTTTTGAGGACACATCTGCAGGTCAGTGAAAATCATATCTCCTCTTCTGTTTAATCTTTAGCCTCTAGATCAAGAGTGAGGACTACCCAGTCTAGTCCAGTAGCTGCTGGCTGTGTGGAGCCGTTTTGTATTTGAAGTGTGGCTAGTCCAAATTAAGATGTCCTGGAAATATAAAATACATATTGACTAATATGAATAATATCTCATTTTTTTAAAATAATTACATGTTGACATCATATATTGGATTAAGTGAAATGAAATTCAGCTATGTCTTCTACTTTCTAATGGGCTGTTAAAGGGTTTTAAATTTCACTTGTGATGCTGGGCACGGTGGCGCGTGCCTGTATGTGTCAGCCTATGGGGCACAGCTGGGACTGGGGATTGCGGTTCGAGACCCCTACGGGGCAACATAGCGAGACCTAGTCCCAAAAAAATAGCCGGGTGTGGTGCTTGTAATCCCAGCTACCTGGAAAGCTGAGGCTGGGGATTGCTTGAGTCTGTGGTACCCCGGGCAGCGTGAACCTGTAGTTCCTTGGGCAAAAATAGCGAGACCTAGTCTCTAAAAAATTTATTGTTTCACTTGTGGCTCACATACCACTGCTGTGAAGCATAGGTATGAAAACTGACTCCACTTCAGATTGCCTCTTGTGAGGTCTGCTTCATCGGGTGTTTGTGAGGATTAAACAAGATGATTAAATAGCAGACAAAATGCTTAGTAGATATTGTGGAACAGGTAATAAGGATGTTCCAACATTCCCTGTTCCTAAAATGTGAGAGAGGTCTCCAGCTCCAGTGGAAAGCATGGACTTTGGAATCACATCTACCTGTGCTTAAATCCTAGGTCACTCTTTATTTACTCTCTGACCCTAGAAAAGTTACTTAAACTGTTGTAATAGTTTTCTTCATCTTTACAATGAGGCCTAGCGGGGCTTTCATGAGTGCTAAAAAGGTGTGTGCAGTGCCCGGCCTAGTGCATGGCATGTAATCGACACTTAGTATGTGGTGGTTGTTAGTAAGCATCTCCATGTTTTTGTGTTTATTTGATGAAACTGATCTGAACCCCAAACCACAGTTGGAAGTTCTTGACTCATTAGACTTCTTTGTAGTATGGGAAATCCTAAGTTTTCACTGCCATGGTCTGTACCATTGTATTTGTTCAGAGTATCATCATAATGCAAAAATCTGATAATAGTTGTATGATTAGAGTGTAAATCTTCTGTGCAGTTACTTTTGGAACTAGACCTAGTTCTGCTTGTTAGGGTTTTTACTATTCACTTTTATATGAAGTGACATTTGAATACCACCTTCTCCTAATGTGGGAGCTGACCTGGATCCTAAAATATTTTTTCAATTGGTACATTGGTATGCCTGAAATTCCCTATTACTGTCCTTTCTTCTGGGTCAAAGCATCAGTTCTCTAAAGTCCTTTATTCATATGTTAATATGAATTAATGTATTTGAAGACTTAGCATATCTGGCTCCTAGTAAGTGCTCAATAAAGGGTTAACTATTATTACTATATTCTATATAACACTATTATACATAGTATATATTTTTATGATATATAGTAGTACATTTGTATATGTGATGAAAATAAGCAACCTTTGTTCAAAAGACATTTGTAAAATGATGTTCGTTTCTTTCACAGATCATAATTGCTGTAAGTCAGCTAATAGCTGATGTAGCCCTAAGCGGTGGATCAAGATTTCAGGAGTCTTTATTCATTATCAATAACTTTGCAAATAGTGATAGGCCTATGAAGGTATGTTCACACTTCAAATTATAAACTAGAGCCACGTTCACTATAAGGAAATATGAGGAAAGTTTTCACTCCTAGAATAAACTGTCAGTGAATTTACAACTTTCAATAGTATTGAGTGTATAGAATATAAGCTTCATGAACCACAACTTTGTCCTGCACCCTTCTGTATCTCTAACACTTAATATGTACATAACATAGCTGATGCTCAATATTATTTGGATGGATAACTGACTATCCCTTTATACATGCATGGTGGTTAAGCTGTATGGTTTGATATTTTTTCTGGACTTGATTTCTAAACTTGCTCAGAAAATAAATGGGTCCTTTGGTGGTTGTTGTTTTCATTGATGATATTGATTAAGCACTGAATTTGGAATTACACAAAATCTCACTTCTTAGAGTAATTAACTGCTGTCTCATCCATGCCAGCTGATGAGAAATGACATGGAACTCACTGATGATGATATTCTGAATTTCAAGAATCATCATTTAACTGATTGTGGTTTGTCATAGATATTGACTGACAATTCCAAGCTCAAGACTATCACTTCTAGGGTTCAGTGGGCTGAGATCAAGCCCAAAGCCCTGGCCACCACTCCTCTTTCTTACCTATACTTAAGAGTTAGGATATAAGAAAAAGTGGTAGAACATTTCAAGAAAGTTAACAAAATGAAATCCATTTATTCTGCAATGAAATTGCTAAGTAGGAGGAGCATAGTGGTAATGAACAAAAATGGAACTAGCTATCCTGGACATAAACCTAACTCTGCCTCTCAATTGTTAGATGATAACAGCCTCTGAAAGGGGAGATTCTGTACTTCTAAACACAAACAAGGTTATAAACTAATGTTACCCCAATATAATAAACATTACATGACTTTTGGTATTTTACCAAAAAAAAAAAAAAAAGACTTAGGATATTGTAAAAATTCATTGACTGTTTCGTTGCCTGGGGAGCAGGTTCTGCTCTTCAGTGATACATGTATGTACAAAGGAAGAAGAATCTTTTGTCAATAGAGGGGACTTTTCCTCCCAGGAGAATCAACCTTATTCTTGGGAAAGGTCATTTTCCAGCATAATTTGACAATATTGTGTCAAATGTGGAAAAATAAAAACAAAACCAAAAGCCTCACAGTCACAACATACTTGATGTTTGGGACATGTAGAATTTATGTACCAAAAAATATTCCCATAGGAACATGACTGAGACTGAAAAAAACACTGAGTAGTGTCAGCCATTCTCAGGCTGGGAAAGTTTGCTTTTTAGCCAGTTTTACTGGTTCCCCAGGGGATGAGTATATGCTTCAACTAATCTCACGAGCACAGAAACACTTAAGTCATTTACAATCTTTTAGAGTTTCTTTTATCATGTGTTACCATCTTTAATTCCATGATATATAAAAGTTTGATTAATACCTTTTTCAAAGTAAATAGGGTTATTTTGGCTCTCTCTGATAGGAAATCTTTTCCATTACTCATTTCTGGAATGACTTCATTTTATTCTGGTAGGGCAGTTATTACCAGTAAACCCAATTACAAGGTGTATGTGGTCCTGTATCTCTAAATCACATACAGAGTTGTAAGCCAATGTTACCTACCTCAATTTAAAAAATTAAGAAGAATTTCATTGATAAGTGGAGTCTTTATTAGTGTATAAGAAGTAACTTTTGTATAGCATTATTACTTTTAAAGGAATCAAGGAGGCACTTTCTAATATCGTTTCCTCCACATTTGGTTGTGTTCACAGTGAAAGCCTTCCTAACCTCCGTACTTGTTCCTTACTCATCTCTGCAAAATCATGCAGATAATTGTGATGACTCCAGTGGATAAAGAGGAAATTATAGGACTTCTTTAGTAGTGGCCATGATAAGGAGGAAACTCAGTGTTTGGGGGGACAAAAACAACTCTTTGAGAGAGGTCAATGATCTCTTTAAACTCTTCAGTATGTTTTGTGATTCATACCTTCTCATTTGTATAAATGAAATTGGATTATGGTTTTCACCTGAGTGTATGGGGTAACCAGGGGATGGAAATAGGTGTGCTTATTAGATATGTGTCCACAAGCACTAGCTCCAGAGCCAGACTGAGTGTAAATGCCGCCTACCACTTAGCAACCTCGAGACATTGGCAAAGCTACTTTACTGCTATGTACCTCAGTTTTCCTGTGGGTAAAATGAATTACAGTATGTTTAGGACTGTTGTACAAATTAAAGCATATAAACCTTCTGGTCAAGACAACTGCCTGATTGGCACACTACCTGTGTGGCAGGTAGTTGTCAGCAATTTTAACTTTTGTTGTAACTGAAATGACACAGTTATGGCAAATATTGATTAGTCTCACAACCACAGGATTCACAGTGGAGGACTGGGGTTCAAAGCCCAGTAGTCATCCTCTAGACTCCAAGTTTTTCTGTATTGTGTATCTATAGCTAACAGATTTGGAACCTGTAAACCTGAGATCGTTGAATATTTTTTTAAAATTCATTAAAGCTCGTTAAGACATGTCTCATACCAAAAACTAAACACTGAGATATCTAACAGGAATAAATTCTATGTTTCCAGGATTGGGTACCAGTTGTTACAGCACATTGATAATACTGATAAACATTTTTTTTTTGTTTTAAAACTAGGCAACTGCTTTTCCCTCAGAAGTCAAAGACTTGACCAAGAGAATCCGTACTGTTCTTATGGCCACAGCTCAAATGAAGGAGCACGAGAAAGACCCTGAAATGCTAATCGATCTGCAGTATAGCTTAGCCAAGTCCTACGCAAGCACCCCAGAGCTCAGGAAAACCTGGCTTGACAGCATGGCCAAGATTCATATAAAAAATGGAGATTTTTCTGAGGTGACCATGTTAGGTTTTGTTGTAAACACAATGCTGGAAATCCCTGGAACAAATTCTGACATTTCTTTTTTTCTCATTTTTCTTTAGGCAGCGATGTGTTATGTCCATGTAGCAGCTTTGGTGGCAGAGTTTCTTCATCGAAAAAGTAAGATACTTTTTAAATTCCTACTACCCCACCCCCTGAAGTAAGCTATTTTTGGTTTTTTTGTGGGTTTTTTTGTTTGTTTGTCTGGTTTTTGTTGTTGTTGTTGTTTTTTGAGATTAGGTCTTGCTATTTTGCCTGGGGAACTGCAGGTTCACGTTGCCCAGGTTATCGCAGACTCAAGCGATCCCCAGCCTCCGCTTCCGAGGTAGCTGGGATTATAGGCGTGTGCCATGATGCCCAGCTATTTTTTTTTGAGACTAGGTCTCGATATGTTGCCCCAGGAGGGACTCAAACCCACGGACTCAAGAGATTCCCAGTCTTGGCCTCACTCCATAAGTTGCAATTAAAGGCACGTGCCACCATGCCCAGCCTATTTTTGTACTTAAAAGTGGAATTTTTAAGTCCCGCCAGGCGTGGTGGCATGCGCCTGTAATCCCAGTTACCCAGGAGGCTAAGGCTGGGGATTAGTTGAGTCTGTGGTTTCGAGACAACCCTGGGCAACAGAGTGAGACCTAGTCTCTTAAAAATAAAAAAAGATGGAAATTTTCAGTTACCACAATACTTTTTCTCTTTGTAATAGTCAGCTGTGAATGTGATTTAATTGAGGCTGTAAAATATCTTCACCTTTAGCCTCATTCAGTGTTAAACAGAAGTTGTTACTTTAAAAAAGTCTCAATTGTTCATTTTGCCTTCTGCTCTTGCTAAGTGTGTAAGAATAAGTTAAATAGTACAGGGCCAGGCTTGATGCCCAGTGTTTACTTTCCAAGACTGTCTCCCTGGAAGACTGCCACAAATTAAATTCTTTTCAGAGCTCATGAGAAGCTCTGGATAATACAGATCACTTATTTTCCTCTCAACTGCCTCAACTTCACCAAACAGCTACCCATATCCTCTGTCTCTAATAGCTACATTTATTGAACAAAACTTTGGTATTAAAAGGGAGGCCAAACAGCAGTAAGATTGACTGAATAAGAGATCCCTCATTTGAGTGGCCCCTAAACAATGATTTGGCATCCATCCTCAGACAGATGTACCTGTTTAGACCTGGTAAACCTTGGTAGAAATCCAGGAATCAGTCAAAAAAGTTGCTGCACAATATGGGAGCAAAAATTTAAAAAATAATAATAATAATAATAAAAGTTTGAGTGTGTTGGAGAGTATAAGAGGAGTCATTTGACCTTCCCTAACTTACCCCTTCCCCAAGATGAGACAACTCAGTGCCAAGAGAGATCTTCTTGACTCATAATTTCTTCCATGGGGAAAAGTGAGAGCAAATGAATATGTACCTGCTTTCCCAGGTGCACAGGACATTGCAATGATGCCCACTTTCCTCTTATCCTACCCAGAGTACTAAGTCATGGACTGCATAACAGGGGATGATAAATGGCTGTAAGAACTGCAGATAGAACGTTAAGGGAACAATAAAGACACACAAATCCTACTAACATACTAACTGCATCTCCAACTCCATCAAGAAGTCTGCCACAAGCCACTGGGGACCCATCATCTGAGGATCCCCTCAGCTGACCCAGAGACACCCCGCCCCCCAGTGCTCTCTGCATCTCAGACACATTCTCTGCCACCTTGTAGCCAGCTCCTTGTGTGTGTGAGAACAAGTGCTAGGAGACATCTAAATAACACTCGCAGAAAGTTAGCCTGAGTCTACAAATGAGTTTTAGCACGCACCACTGTTAAGAAAGCAAAAGGGAGGCTGTTAGCACCCAGCTTCATTTCATTGTACTCACGGGAAGCATACAAGACTTAAGAACTATGCCCAAAAAAGAAGTAACAAGTGTGAAGCAGGCATATCCATTAAAAGATCTATCAGAATCTCTAGCAGGGCAGATAGAAGGTAGTTCTCTCCAAGGTCAGTCAGTAAAGGTGGAGGTGATTACTACTTTAAATGCAATGACAGCAGTGCAAGCCTTCAAGAAAGATGAAAAGTGAGCAAACATGCCTCCACCAAAGGATCACAGTAACTGTCCAGTAACCAAGCTCAGAGACAGATACCCAGTTTATCCAATGAAGAATTCAGGATAGGTTCTTCAGGGAAGCTAGGTGAGCCACAATAAAACAGATAAAAGCAATTCAACTCTATCAGGAAAGCAATATATGAACAAAGTGAGCACTTTCACAGAGATAGAAATCATTTAAAAGAACTAAAGAGTAAAAAAGACTACATAGTCTGTCATGAGAATCTGTGAAACTATTAGAAATCCCAGAAGGAAAAGGGTGGGAAAAGACAGAAAAGCTTATTTTAACAAAATAATGATTCAGACTATTCCAAATCTGGGAGAAACTTGTTCAAGTTCACAAAGCAGGTTGTTCCCCAGATAAGCTTGGTGTAAAGAGATTTCTAAGGCACATTCTAATAAAACTATCAAAACAAAAGCTATTACAGATGGTAACTAGAATTATTGTGGTGATTGTTTCACAACATATGCAAATCATTATGTTGTACACCTGAGACCACTGTAGTCTTAGGTCTGTTATTTCTAAGTAATTTTTTTAAATCAAAGACAAAGAGAATCCTAAAGTTAGAGATGACAACTGCGTACTTGCCTTTATAGGAACAGAGAAAAGAAATTTGACGTTACTAAAGGAACCTATCCCTCCCCCCAATGAGCCTATTAGTATATGTCAGCAGAGACCTCATAGACCAGGAGAGCGTGGGATGAGAGATATAAAAGAAAGAAACTGCCAACCAAGAATATTCAGTCCAGCAAAGTTGACCTTCACAAGAATAGATAAAGATTTTCCCAGGCAAACAAAAGTTGAGGGAGTTCATGACCTAGAACTTCCTGACAAGTAAATGCTAAAAAATTCTTCAAACTGAAGTGAAAGGACACTAATTAGTAACATGAAAACTTATGAAATGGATTCATGTGAATGTGTAAAATATGGCACATATATACATATAATAGTTTACAGCTGTGAGAAAAAAGGAAATCCTACTATTTGTGATGACATGAATAGACCTTGAGGGGAAATAAGTCTAACAGAGAAAGACAAATTCTTTACATGGAAAATAAAAGGTCAAGTTTGCAGACAGTAGGATGGTGTTTGCCAGGACTGGATGGGAAAGGGTTATGGGAAGATGTTCAAAGTGTACAAATTTGGAGTTATAAGATGAATAAGTTCTGGGGGTCTAATGTGCAGCATGGTAAGAATAGTTAACAGTCCTGTATTATATATTTTAAATGCTGTGCCCCCCACCCCATTAATAGATAAATGTAGTCACACCCATCCCTCCATGTCTAACTGTGGTTGACACAGATGTAGTAGTCACTTTACAACATGTATCAAATCAGCTTGTACATATTATACTTACATGGTGTTGATATAGCAGCTACTCTCAGAAAAGCTGGGAGTGTGAAAGAAATTAAAAAAAAAAAAAAAGGTGTCATGGTTTAGATGTACTTCTGGTCCCAGCAGGTCTCATTCAAGAATACACCTGAAAACTTCCCTTTCCAAACACAATATTGTTGACTACCAATTGCTCAAATAGTAAAACCATTGAATCAGAGTTTGAATCAGAGTTAAAAATTATCAGTGGAGAATGCAAAGAAATCTCCCACTGTCTGCCATCATGACCAAGCTGCTTTCTTTGAAGGTAACGTTAGGGCAAAATGAAACCATCTTGTGGGAGTCATATCACTCTGGCTATGAGAACGCAACCATGTTTTTTGTTTTGTTTTGTTTTTTTAATTCCACAATTCCCACGGTTAAATAAGTTTCATTTCATGTATAAGGCTTTCTGCCTGAGTGCCTCATGTAATAGCACCCATATGGAGAACCCTTTTTTCCCTAAAAACATCTTCCCAAAATCTTGACTAAGCTTTAGATTCATTTCACTTCTATGTTAAGCTAACACTAGTGTTTGGTACTGAAATTGTGATGAATGATCATGTGTTTGAAATTGGTATTCCCCAGTTTTCTTCTTTTAATACACATTTGGATTTAAATTGGAGAAAATGACATTAATTATCATAAAAGCCCCTTTTTTAATTTTGTTTTTTGTTTTTTCTCATGGGTCTCCTGTGAAATTACAGTAAAAATATGAAATTGAACATGCAATTCAAAGTAGACTGACAAATATGAGCAGCCTAAACATGTTACTCAAAAAATTCTATGTGTATCTTTCTGATAAATTAGATTAATATGACCTCATCTCCTTAAATAGAAATCTGAAATAAGAGTTTTAAATCCACTAAGTTTAAGAGTATATTCTTTTCCTGTTGAGATAACTTTAAAATATTAAAATCCTATTCCCTGGAATTTTTTCACAAGTGCAGAGACCTTAAAACTTAGCAGAAATCAAGAATTATTTGTCCTTGTCACAGTCCTTAAACTTTAGAAATATGATTACTGGATTTAGACAAAGTAGTAACTAAAATAGAATGTAAATATTGCTTGGTTCTTTAGGCATTAGTTTAAAATACTTGCCTAGACACAGTATGTTCACATGTGACATGTTTCAACAAAGTGAAAGTAGTGCTTTTAGTTAATCATTTCAACCTTTATTTCATAAAACCCTCAAGGCTTTTTAGAATTTATCTTTCACAGATCTCAGAGTCCTTCTCTCTGTAGGAGAAGAATATTTTGCATTTTAAACAAAAAATTTAAATGTCAGAGAAGTTACATATTTATTGATAGTTGCTGTTTTTAAACCTAAGAAATTCAACTTGCGTAAACTAGAAAACCTTACTCAAAAATGGTGGCTCTCCACGATCCAGATAAGACTTGACCTGTAGAATAAATACATTTCAATACAAAGCTGAAAAAAATTTTTATGTACTTAAGACACACTTATTTAACAAAAATAATTGAGCAACTGCAGAACCCTTTGTGTCCTTTATTAATGAAGATGAAAGAGGGAAATTTAGGGTAGAGTTTAAATCCCTGACATCAATTGCCAAAAATTTTGTTTTTCAAAGGCCTGTGGCATTTCTCCTGAAGTTCATTATAAAACATTTTTTAAAGTCATGATGGAATGAAATACTAAAACAACTGATACATTGGAGACAGATGTTTTCCTGTTTAGAATTAAAAAAAAAAAATACAATAATTTGTCCTCTTGGGTAGGTGCCTAAGCAAGCTAGGACTTGGCCTGTCTTCCCCAGGAGTGGCTATGGAGTACGAGTTAGGTACCATTTCTGTATCCTTTTTTCATGTTTTAGGCAGTGAACTAGGAAAGAGGGATGCAGGTAGTGAGGAAAGGAGGGATTCGGGGTTCTCCCTGCCCTATCCATACCCTGTCTTCTTTCAGGCAGTCCCAATTCTTGCTCTTTCTACCAGAGACCGTAGGTTCTGTCATTCTCTTCCCTTTACTTAAGTAGTGATACTGTATGTTAATTACTCCCATCTCCCTGAATATAAAGTAAGAAAATCTCCATTTCCTTTTATTTTGTCTGAGAACCTCAAAATGTCCTAGACCTCATTCTCTGGAGGCTGAATTTTGTGTGCCTCCCCCTCTTCTCTTCCAGAGAGAGGGCACAACTGTTTTCCCCAGAGAACAGAGTCAAATCTCTGTGTTCTTCCACCGCCACGTAGCACTGGAGATTCGGCAAAGTTTCAGGCCTGTTGGGCTTCCCCCATTTACAGAAAAAGGAATTTCCTTTCCCAGAGTTTGCTCTTTTCATTCCATGTAAGGTAATATTCCCAAGTCTTTGTACCCAGGACCTAAGAGCCTAAGTTCTGTGAAGTTCTTTCTTCTCTAATTCCTTCTCATTCACAGCTTTTTTCCCTTTTTTGTCATCCCCTCAGAACTCCTGCTATGTATCCTTTTTCTGACTAGCAGTCTTAGTTTTGTTTGGTTTGCTTACAATTTTCCAAACCCCTCCCCACTAGATAATTTGTGTTCAAGGTAGTGGTCTCTTCTCGGACAGTTTGGATCTTGCTTTCTCTCTACTTAGACAGTTTGGATCTTGCTTTCTCTCAGATAGTGGTCAAAAAAGCTGCAGCTTTGAAGTGGGCAAGATCAGGAACTCGGGTCAACACCAGAAGGTTCATAACAGACTCTCCAAGACCACCTTGTATCATGCCTCCCTCTGTTGAGATCTGTGCACTGGCCACATCTAGATTCAGCAAATTGTTTTATCCAAAAAATTGTTCTAAGACTAAAAAGGTTCACGATTTTCCCCAAGCCTTTTAAAGCCCCTCACAAATAAAGACTCCATCTATGGTTGGGTGATGTGAATGTGGATAAACGGGGGGGGGGGGTGTCATCTACTCTAGGTGGAAACATGTCATCATACATAGTAAGCAAGATAAAGTAGTGGCCCTGGAGCTGAAAATTCACAACAGTTGTTTTTACACCAGATGGGTGAACACTGCAACTGTACTCCAAAATAGATGTTGACTTGTTTGTTTCTAAGCAGGATTTCTGCTCACCTTCTATATAAACTACACACCAGAAGACTCTTTCCCAAGAGATTTTAACCTCATCTGATCTCAGACATAGAAGTATATGCCTTTTTATATTTAAATTTTATATTTTTTTAACTTTGTGTTGTATTTTAATCAAGAAAAAAATTCGATTGGGAATTTAAATATTTTTTTAAAATTATTTTTAAGAGACTAGGTCTTGCTATATTGCCCAAGGTTGTCTCAAACCCACGGACTCAAGTGATCCCCACCCTTGGACTCCCAGGTAACTGGGATTAGAGGCACGCACCACCATGCCTGACTTGGAATTTTAAGATCAATTCACAATACTGCATATGATTCATAGGTATAGGATCCTGCCTTTCTAGGTGTATGTTACTGCATCACACCCACCACCAAGATACCCAAGTCCTCCACACTCTGCTTTCCACTCTCCTCCTCTCTCTCAATCTCAGTTCAAGCCATACTTCTATTACTCTAAATCATGGCATTCTAGAAAATCTTAAATTTGGGAATCACTTAAAATAGGAAATTTTCCCCCCAGTCATGGTCCTACCTTTCTGAGGCCTTTAGGAATTGACCTCCTTTGTTAAGGACTACATTTTTTATCTCCTAATGGGGGTATGGGGACCTTCTTCAAGAGCTGTGCCTAGCTCTTGATTGCAAAGAGGTGATCGACTGGAGCACTTTCTCCTAAGTTTCAAAAAGTTCTCCTAAGGCAATACTACTCAAAGAGTATGCTGTGTACCAGCTATAGTCTGAGAACTATTTGTAACTAGTCAACAAAAAAAATAAGGATGTAAATGTAAATCAGCTTTGTCACGCAATGTTTAGTTCAACTGAATTATTTTTCCTAGAAAAACTTTGTCAAAGAAGGAAGTGCATTGAGGTGCATTCTGATGCAAGCTCCTTATCTTGTGGTCCAGCGTGTTTAGCAAAACTTTCCCAAAGATCTGTAATGAACCATTTTAATCTTACTTCTCTTCAGAGATGAAGATTGTCATACTCTCTTGTCTTTTTTTGAACAGAAGTGGCCCTTAAAGTAGGTCAGAGTAAATTCCATTTTCTTGAAATATTAAAAATCGAGCTACCATATAATCCAGAAATTCACTTCTAGACCAGAAAAATGCAAATCTATATATCAAATGGAAACAATCTCCAGTGTTCTTTGCAGCACTCTTTACAATAGCCATGCTATGGAAGCAGTTGAAGTGCCCAAAGATAAATGAGTGGATTAGGAAGATGTGGCATCCCGTACACCATGGAACTCTACTCATTTATATATAAAATTAAGTAGACCTTTGCCATTTGTGACTATTTGGATGGCACTGGCAGTAATTATGCTGAGTGAAATTAGTCAGAAAGAGAAAGAAACTCGCTGAATGGTGTCACTTATATGTGGAACATAGAGAAACAAAGGATCAGATAAAGTCAATAAAAAACCTTAGAAATCTGACTGTAGGACGGAGGCCACCAGAGGAGAAGGGGGGATGGTACAGAGTGTGGAAAGAACACAATGGACTATGGTGGGGGATTATGGGTATCTTGATGAGGGGGTGTGTTGTGGTAACCGTATCTGAAAGGTAGGATCCTGTACCTCTAAATCATATGCAGTGTTATAAACCAGTGTTGCTTCAATAAGAAGATGTAATCAGAGAAAAATCTCATTTTCATTTTTGCCTTTTCTACTTCCTGAACAGATAGCTACTAACTACTGCCCAGTTACTTCTCCCCTCTTAAAAATGTATTTCAAAATAGCCGCATCTTCCCTGACCCAACTTCAAATCTCTCATAGAAATGTGGCACTTCCTTGATAAGTAGTGTCCTATCAAGCATCTTACCTGTAGATTTCTGTTTCATGAGCTTTCATTTAGACAAGAATTGGCTAAGTCTAAGTCTTGAAACATAACCCTTTTTTCAGAATTCTAAGAAATCTTAATAATGTCTCTTTATTAAACCTTCCCTCTTCCTTCCGCAGTTCTAAATCTAGGAAGCTTACCACCAGATGTTTAGTTGTAAGTCATGATTCCCGAGCCTCACAATTAGAGTGGTGGTAGAACAGAGTACATCCACCATGACAGTTTGTTCCTTTTATCAGCAGCTACTTTCTCTGGCTAGCAGATGCTGTGATGAGGCTGAATTTTCCTTAATTCTAAAGTTGCAGCCCACTTAGGTAAATACAGGTAGCCATAGGAGTGTTTAGACATGTTCAGTCCAGAATCTTTAAGACAGTCATATGGTTTTCTGTATCTAAACTGTTGCCGTATGATAGCAACCTGGTCCACAACCCAACAGCAGCTGCTCTCAGCAGGAGCTCAGTTTCTACTTCCCAGGGGTCCAGCTATAGTCACTTTCTCTACAGCTGGCAGCAATTATTTTTCTCTATCTTGGGAAAGTTAGTTTATTTACTGGTGGGTTTATTTGGTAATAATAATTGAGAACTTCTTATATACTAGGTTCTGTTGTTCTAAGCACTTCAATTTTCAAGAAAAAACACTTCAATTTTCATGTAATTCTTAGAAGGTAGCTATTATTATCTCTCCAGTATAGATGGTGGAACTTTTTACAGTCCCAGAAAGATAAATGTCTAAAAATTACAGAGTTAGTGACAAAGTGGGTCTAACTCCAAAATCTGATTTTTGCAAAGCCCCATCCTGTTTCTCCAAGGATGCTTCACCCCTGCCCTCCGTTGTATTCCCTGTCTCTCACGAGTCCTAGGCTAAGCTTTCTACAACCCACTTTTCCAGTTACCCAGTGAAATTGGAAACTAGAGATGGTTGCAAAAGATCATTGAGTGATTGCCTGAAAGGAACATGCCCTACTTGATTAGGTGATAGGCAGTGAATGGACACAGAGTCCAAGGGTTAAGGACCGTTTTCGGATCATACTAGGGAAACAGCCTATACCTGCCATTGAAGATGCAGCTCACTTTGGGGGAAGAACACTTGTAGAGTGTGTGATAAGTAGAAATAATTTCTAGACATCTTTTTTGGTAACTGAAAATTGCACTCAGGATGTTGATTCTTACAAAATACCTTTTGTTTTTAAGGGTAACCAATCCCAGTAAAGTGATCTGTTATTAACAAAACATTTTTAAAAATAAAAATTTTTACTTTACTGATTTTTATTCACACAGAATTATTTCCTAATGGATGTTCAGCCTTCAAGAAAATTACTCCCAATATAGATGAAGAAGGAGCAATGAAAGAAGATGCTGGAATGATGGATGTCCATTATAGTGAAGTAAGATTCCTGGGCCTCCATTGCCAGTTATATAAGTTTAAGTTCTTAAAATTTATTTATATTAAAAAGTTATTACGGCTAACTTAATTTGCAAGGTAACTAAGGTTGATGAGTACTTAAACATTTTTAACTGTCCAGAGCAAAGATATTCTTGTTTTGAATGTGGAGCCCTGACTCTGGAACTGTTCTTACTGTCTGGTTTTAGAAATGCAAACATTTTTCATACTCCAATCACCATTCCAGTAACCAGATCAGGATTTGAAAAAATTAGGAATACTTTGGGGGGAAATCTCCATTAAAAAATATAGTTAACAGTGTAATAACTAAGCAGAGTATGCATACAAGTATTCTAAAAATGGAAAATTTCTACTGTAAACTTGATTTGGATGGAAAATAGCTTCACCCAGTCAACATGTTTATTGTATGCTGACTTGGGAGCTGACATGAACTTCACGATACAGGAATTAGAAGGTAATTAGATCTAACCAGTCCTGACCACCAGCATCTACCTGAAGAGACAGCCCACCTCTATGAAATGGGAAGAAATGCCACAAAACTATCATCTGGATAATATAAGCAATATGATCCAGGAAGCCTCAAAGACAAGAGCCCCCGAGCTGAGGTAGAACAGAAAAGATTTGATTAGAGAAGACTTTGAAGAATGAGGATACTTCTAACAGGAAAAAAACAGGGATAAAAAGTAGAGTTAGGTGCAGGCATGTTTGGAGTTTCACAAGAGGGTCCTTTTGGCTAGATTGATGTGTTCGTACAGAGAAGAATAGTGGTTGATATCATATTTTGAGGTACTGAATGTTTGGCTTTAGTCAGTAGGATATTGGACTACTATCAAAGGTTTTTAGCAGAATAGAAGCAAGATGATAACAGGGAAGAGGAAAAGCTAATTTGGTGGGGCTGAGGGGCAGACAGGAGGTGGATAGGCACTGGGAGCAGATGCTAAAGGTGGATTATCAAGAGTGAAGATATGACACAGTCAGGGCCCAAACCTAGGGGCGTGGTAAGTTCAGCAGACATTATGAAGACAGGAGAAAGACTTGCTGGTTGTGGAAGGGGAAAAGACAAAGGTAACTTTGAGATTTCAAGTTTCAATATTACAGAAAAAAAGGACAAGTGGATGACAGTATCTTCAGGGAAGATATTGAGTTCAATTTTTGATGTACATGGAATTTGAAGTAAAAGGTTGTTAAACTGAAAATAACTCAGGTCACTTGAAATTCAGAGCAGACTCTAAGACAAGAGATCAGAGTTGCAGATGCACAAATCACAAGTCACATCTGTGTGAGAACCAAAGCAGAGTGAGGATGGGAAATGATATGGCAAGACCAGAGAACCAAGGACTAAAGCATTGAAATTTTCACAAAGGGCGGAAATAAAGCAAGTTGAAAAAAAAAAAATGAAACAAAGCCAGAGAGATTTAGGGGTTGAAGTCCACAGGCATACTTTTTTTAAAAGTTGTATTAAAAACCATAAGCAGCCGCTGAGTTAAAGTAACCAGACACGTTTCATGCTCAATGAATTGTTCTTTAAAATACAAGCAAATCTCAAGTTAGCGCTGGATCACTTAACTGAAGTGATAGGCCTAGCAGCTTTATTGCTTCTTTTATATGGATCTCTCTCCTCATTAATAAAATAAAAACAGTAATACAACCCCAGTCATTGCACAATAAATGTGAAAACTCTTCAGAAGTCATGAAGTACTACACAGATGCCAGATTTTAATCCTGACCTATTTGACAAGAAAATTTCTTTTAACCTCCACAATGTCAAAGAATAGCTGTTTAAATATTTGCTGAATAAATGAATCATAATAGGATCAAAATACTTTATTGTAACCCCAGTTGAGTTTTGGACTTTGAAGGTAATCAGTTATTTTGATCTTAGTTAAACTTAGATGGTTTTCTAGACACCTCCAGTTTTTACATGCAGACAGCAGAAAGATTAAAGGGAAGTCATAGGAGATAAATACTTGTTTATGAGATTTCTGTCCTTGCCTCCCAAACAGCAGCCTCAACTTATTCATAGAAATGACCTGGAACCTGACCCCTTTTTATTTTCTCAAGGAGAGTAGTTAATGTT
This sequence comes from Uropsilus gracilis, assembly GCA_004024945.1. NCBI lineage: Eukaryota > Metazoa > Chordata > Mammalia > Eulipotyphla > Talpidae > Uropsilus > Uropsilus gracilis. The sequence goes on along the minus strand of PVHY01002317.1, from coordinate 29,961 downwards.
TATTACTTAAGAGCTACAGTAGTTTTCAGTATCAACACATTTTGGGGAACTCTTTTGTGTTCCACAATAATGAATTATACATTCTTTTTCTGATTATACAGATTAGAATTATGTTCTATGAAGTACCATTTTATGTTTCCATTATTTACATAATAAGGATGTATGTCCTAGGTGGTAGAAAAACAATTCACACAGATTTCCAAGCTTTATTGAAGTGAAAAACAATTTGTTGTCTATTTGATGCCTATATTTAAATACATGAGTTAAAGCAATAATAATCACACTTTGTTTTTTAAACTGAATTTCTGACTTTTGGTTTACAGTAGGTTTTAAAGATATAATTAGCATACAATAAAATACAATAAAATATACACATCTTAAGTGATGCTTGATGAAATTTGTATATACCCATGTAACCTATCCCCAGAAACAAGAAATAGAACATGCCCATTCCCAATCAACCTCCCTACTACCACCATTTGATTTCTGTCACCATAGAATAGTTTTATCTTTTAGTTTATTCTTCAATCTTTAAAGTATTTTCAGTGTCATAATAGTGGGGTCATTCAGTACCTATCCTTTTATATCAGGCTTGCTTAGACTAACGTTTTTGAGATAATATCCATGTTGTTGGGTATATTAAGTTATTCAGAATAATACCCCCATTGCAATAAGTGATTTTTTTTAATACATCCTCCTGTTGATGCATTTGGATGATTTCCAGTTTGAGGCTGTTTTGAATAAGGCTACTTTACATCTCATTTTCTGCCCTTGTATGAACATATGCTTTCAGCTTTCTTAGATAAATACATAGAAGTAAAATTACTCAACCCCAGGGAAGTTATAAGTGGCAATTATAACTGGCAATTATAAGAAATTGCCAGTTTTTCAAAGCAGTTGGACCATTTTATTCTCTCACCAGCACTGGATGAGATTTTCAGTTCCTTCACATCCCCACTAACATCTGATTTTTTTTTAGACATTCTATTAGGCATAAATTAACATTTCGCTGTATTTTTTGTGTTTTCATAATGGCCAGTGATATTGAGCCCTTTCTTGTTAAGCTCCTTTGCCTTTCATATATCTTCTGTGAAATGTTTGCTCATTTTTTGCCTATATTTAAGCTTTGCATTATTTACTTTTTTAAATTGTTGATTTGTGGGAGTTCTTTCTGTGTTCTGGATATAAGCCCTTTGTTGGATATATGTGCTGCAAATTTATCAGTCTTTGCATTGTCTATTCTCTCAATAGAATCTTTGAACAGAAGGTTTGGTTTTGATGAAGTCTATTCTACCATTTTTAATGGTTCTTTTTGTGTTTGGTCTGAGAAGTCTTTGCTTACCACAAGATTTTGGGGATACTGTCTTGTACCTTCCATAAATTTTGTTTCCAAGTTTTATGTTTAGGGCTATAATTATTGAAACCTTATCTCTGAATTTGGAATGAGATAAAAGTCAAGGTTGTTTTTTTTTTTTCCTAGACAGATGTTTTCAGACACCATTTGGGGAAAAATAAAACTTTCCTTTTACCCTTGAACTTTGATCAAATTTCAGCCCTTCACATATATGTGGGTTATTTCCAGACTGTTCTGTAACACTTGTCCATTTGATGTTAATGTCATGTAATTTTGGTGTTATTACTCAACAGTCAATCATAAAATCAGGTAATGTTGGTTTTCCAACCTTATCTTTTTCAAAGTCATTTTACCTATTCTGTGTCTCTTGAATTTCCATACAAAGTTGAGAATTTTTTCTTTCCTTAAAATAGCCTGCTGGAAAATTTTTAGGGATTTGATAAATATATCACTGCATGGAGAATGGAGAGCTTAACAATAGTAGGTCTTTCAATCAATGAAAATTTATTTAGGCCATCTTTGGTTTCTGTCAGCAATATTTTGTGACTTCTAGAACAGAAGTCTTTTGCTCTATATGTTTTTATATATTTGGTATTTTGATGCTACTCTCAATAGGATTGCTTACTTTTTTTTTTTTGTTTTTCAATTTGGTGTTGTATCTAGGAAAACAATTAACTTTATATGTTCATCTTGTCATGTGCAACCTTGCTAGATCCACTTACTAATTTTGGTAGTTGTTATATTCCTTAGGATTTCTGCATGTGCAATTATGTTATCTATACAAAAGACAGTTTTTCATTTGCCAATGTATACCTTTTTCCTTTTTCTTGCCTTATTGCACTGACTAGGACCTTCAGCATACTGTTGAGTAGAAGTGGTAAGAGCATACATCTTGTTTTGTTCCCAAACTTAGAAGAAACATGTACAGCCTGTACCTTTTATGTAGAAGACCATTATCAGACTGAGGATGGTCTCTTCTATTCCTTGTACCTGAGGGTTTCTTTTTTTTCAACATCATGAAGATGTGTTGAGCTCTTCTAGTTGCCTTTTCTAGTTGCTTTTTCAGAATCTTTTGTTGGAGATCATTTTAATTTTTTATTATCTAAGTGGTGTATTACATTTCATTTTTTTCTAATTGTACATCAACTTTACATGCCCAGGATGAACCCTACTAGTTTATAATCAATTTTTAATTTCTTCTAAACTTTTCTTTCCTACTGTTCCTAGAAATTTTAATTTGGCTACTAAATGTTAATAAACAGATTATTTATTCATTGAACATTTACCATGCACTGCCACTATACTAGTTAATGGAGAAGGCAATATAAATAAGATATTGGTCCTGCTCTTGAAGAGTCACAGCCTATTTGCAAAGTCAGATGCATAGCTAATAGGAGTGTAACACAGTGATAAATTTCTCTCTAATATGTCATTAGAGTGTACTGGAAAAGGTATCTCATGTCTTGTTTGATTAGAAAAATGTAATCCCTAAGCTATATTAAAGGAGTTAGTCAAATAATAGGAACTAAAGTGTCACAGCATCAACAAAAGCACAAGATTAAGTCAGCAACTTATTACTTCACAGGAATTCATTATTATTGGAGCATGAAATACAAGACTGGGCATGAGTTGATGAGATTGTAGAAGTGTAAAGGCTTATATACCAATTGAAGCCTAGCTTTCTGTGTTATGAATGATGGGGAGCCCTCACAAGATTTTAAGAAGGGGCGAGGGGCACAGTCTGGTTTGCATTTAAATCAGAACCTTATGGCAGCTTGGCGAAGGACAGATTTGAAAGTACTGAGACTATAGGCAGGAAGATCACTTAGAAAGAAACAGTGTGGTCTTAGAGCTTAGAAATGAGAGTAGAAACAGAGGGTAAGAGTTGAGAAATATCACTGAGGTAAAACTGGTAGAACTTGGTGTAATGGACTGATTGGACAATGAATAAAGAAAGAAAGTCTGTTTCTCAGGGCTACCATAGCAAAATACCACAAACTGGGTGGCTTAAGACAACAGAAATGTATTGTAACATATTCCCCCATGGTTCTAGAGTCTAGACCTCTGAAATCATGGTGGCATCAGGCTCTGGATAGAATCTGTTAGTGTCTGTCTATGCTTGACCTTCCTTGGCTTGTTGCTGCATGATTTCAATCTCTGCCTCTGCAGTGACAGTATGGATTTTCTGTCTTCCTATAAGGACACCAATTATTCTGGAGTGGGGGCTCGTCCTATTCCAGTATGGCATTCCTCTAATTACATTTACAGTGACTCTATTTCTTAATATGGTCTCATTCTAAGATACTGGGGTTCAGTACTTCAACTTCTTTTGAGCAATGTAATTCAGTTCATAACAGGGTAAAGTCATAACTGCTTTGAGTTTTGTAGTTAAGGGTTTATAGGGTGTTGCCACTGGTTATATAGGAAGCCCCAGTGAAAGAGCTAGTTTAAGATGAGGTCAAATCTGTACAGGATGTATAGGAAGAACCATTTTAGCCATTGGTTCTGTAAGCCTGTAGTACATCTCTCTAAGGTACAAACTGGTAAGACTGATGGAGAACTTCTGTGACTGACTCCATCTTTCTCTTGTTGAAAATATGACATCATGGGTTACAAAATTGTTCTATAGCTACTGTTAATCGTTCTGGTGAAGTCAGAAATCTCTATACTGAATTGTTATCCTCACTAATTTTAGAACCAGCAGTCCAGAAGGAAGCATCCTCTACCAATATCACAGCATTTTAATAAACACCTAATTGTTAATGCAACAGCTTGATAGTTGTTAATAGAATTAAGACTCTTCTATTATATATAAATGTAATTATAATAAAAGAGAAAATAGTAGGCATTTGCAGGAATTCCATTTAGTAGAATTTACTGTTATAGGTCTAGGCAGACATCCTCAGCTTGGAATGAACACAATATCCCCTTTTAGGGGTAACTCCTACTCACTGTGTTACTATTTATTTGTGAGTACACTCCTTCATTATGTGAATAAACAAAGTAAATAGCTGTTCTTTACTATTGTCAACAATAATTTTGTGTTTTTAAAAGTGGTTTTAATTTCAGGTGTCTTAAGTATTTTGTTTAGAAAATAGTCACATGCATCTACCCCTGTGCATTTTCTTAACTGCAGTACATTCTGTTTGTTCTTTATTAGCTTGAAATGGTTTGAGATTTTTATGTCCAGGACACTACAGCCATTTATAATTCCTGACTGCACTTTCCTTTTCATGCAGGAAGTTTTGCTGGAGTTGCTGGAGCAGTGTGTGGATGGCTTGTGGAAGGCAGAACGTTATGAAGTAATTTCTGAGATTTCCAAATTGATCATTCCAATTTATGAGAAGCGTCGTGAATTTGAAGTAGGTCCTTTAAAATTTGGTGTTACTGGCATATATGTTTTATTTTGGTCTTGGAAAATAATTGTAATATGGTTACCTTACTATTACTCCGCTGTGTACCCTCTGAAGACTAGCAGTTTAATTTTTGGCATTTTTCTTAAAGTACAGATCGTTAGTGTCTCATTTTGATGTATTTGTTCAACTGCCATTCGTACAAATCCTGTTAAATTCTCAGATTAAAATACTACCTTACATTTATATAAATTTTCCACATGCAATTAGGAGTAAAATATTAATTGAAATTTTAGATTATGCCAGTGATTCTCAAGACATTGTTTTTCAAATCATTTTTATCTAGATATCTCCCCTCCACCCCTTGAGGTATTAAAAAGACCAGTATTGTTTTCTCTACACCTTCATTTAGAAAATCTGTTGAATTTCCATGTTGCCCCAAGAAGAGTATAGGCATGTTTGCATTCTTCAGTTTGATGAGGAGACTAAAGATAGTGTAGATGACAGTGAAATAGGTAATAAGATGCCAGCAGTAGCTCTATCATGAGGAGTCATTCTAATTTAGTCTGCCAGTCAACAGTGTTGATAAAAAGTAGATAACAGGGAGGAGTAGTATAATGAACAGCTATTGCTGCCAGCACTGGACAGGAATTTTTATATTCAGGACTCTGAATCCAGACCATGATTTCTACCTATCCTGTGCTGTAAAGGGGTAATTTAGGATACAAGCCTTTATTTCTAAAGCAAAGCAATTTATCCTTGAACATAACAAATAGCGCTCTGTGTGTGTGTGTATGTACATGTACATACTCTTTCACTGCTGAAGCAGTTTTCAAGAGTGAAAATATATTTAATATATGTTAATCTCTACTCCAAAATGGCTCTGATCAAATTCACTTTGTCTCTGCAGGTTCTGGGTTCTTTATACCGTACTTTTGGTGTAAAGTGGAGCATACTTGAAACATAGTGAAGTTCAAATAATTAGTAAGCAAGAATTAAATATTATATCTAGTCACAGAGACGACAAGGAATAGGAAATTAGATAAGTATTGGCATTACACTTTCTATCAAAGCATTACATCTTAAGAATCTTTATGAAACTTTGAATAAAAAGGCCCCAACTTCTGATTCTTAAGTTGAAGATCAGGCTATTAGAATCCAAGGATTGCTACACAGTCAGCTAACAGGAGAGAAACACACACACACACATACACATTTACACACATTTTCTCTACACATTAAACAATATTTTCTACAGGAGAACCACTCCTATTTCCTTGTAGGGGTCTAAGGGTCTGTAAGATCTTCTAGAATTCTGTATAAGATGAAGTAATTGTTCCTAGAATATTGATGTTTGAATTTGTTGTGTATCTTTATGGGTTGGACTGAAAAGTCTGAGCGATAGTAGTCATATAGGTAAGAGAAATTTCCTTCAAGTGGAGCTCAGCTGCAGCAAATAATTTGGGGAGAATTTCAGAGAAAGAACTGCATCTGTGTTCCCCTTTTCTTTTACTGAAGTGAAATTCACATTAACATACCATTTACCAAACCACTTTAAAGTATACAATTCAGTAGCCTATATACCTGTAACATCCAGAATCCCAAGAAAAACATCCCATTCCCATGACATAATCCCTCCTCACACTCCCCATTCCTTGGTACTAACCTGATTCTGTCTCTGTGGATTTGCCAATTCTGGCAATGTCATAACAAACAAATGAATACAAATGTGACCTTTAGTGTCTGGTTTCTTTCACTTAGTGTCATATTTGGAAGTTTATCCAAGTCATAGCTTATATCCAAATTTCATTCTTTTCCCTGGCTAAATGATAGTCCATTGTATGGATATGCCACAGTTGATCCATTTATCCATTGACAGATATGTCTGTCTTTTTCTGACTTTGGCTGTGAGCAATAGCACTATTGTATACATTTGTATGCAAGTTTCTTTTTGAACATGTGTTTTCATATTTCTCGGGTATGTACCTAGAAGTAATCCTGTTTGACCTATTAGTTAATCATCAAACTGTTTTCCCTTTTCCCTTCCCACTGGCAGTGTACACATCCCATATCCTGACTGACTCTTGTTTTTTATTTTATTAAAGCCAGTTTAGTGGACATGAAATGGTACCACCTTGTGGATTTGATTTGTATTTCCTTAATGACAAATGATTCTGCATATCTGTTTGCTGACCATTTAGAGCGCTTCTTTGGAAGAATGTTTGTTTATGTTCTTTGCCCATTTTTAAATTGGTTTACTTGTCATTTGGTTGTAGAATTGTGAGAGTTCTTTATGTTTTCTTGGATATGAGGCCTTCAACTGATCGGTGATTTTGCAGAAATTTTTTTCATTCTGTAGTGGTGATTTCACCATTTTTTAAAATTTTTATCCCCCCCCTTTTTTAATTTTCTTACATAGTTGGTGATTTCACATTTTTTCAATATTTTCTTTTTACTGTGTGCTCCTTTTTTTGAATGTACAAAAGGATATAGTCTTGAAAACATCATGAACTTATATAAAGGTGGAAAACATCTGAAGCTTGTACTTTTGCTTGTTTTTGTGTCAGCATTTTGCTTTTGCTTCCAAAAGATTTTGCATGGATTGTTTATTCTTATCCTTTCATCTAAGTGTTCAAGCAAAGCATTTTGCTTTTAGTTAATATAGCAATCAACAGTACAGTATGTTTTAAGTATACATTGCAACTGAGACACGAATGAAGTATGATATTTAGAAATACAGCGTTACTTCTGCATTTTCAGCACTACCCTCGATCTTAAATTGTTGAGGGCTTATATCCATTTGTGACTTGGGAATCGGAGTGTGAATGACCCCAACAAAATGATTTTGAAAAGTAGATATCATCCCCCCCATGTATTTATATAACTTTAAGACATTTTGTAATTAACCAAATGATAGAGCTAATTTGCATTTTATTTTTTTTTTTTTTTCAGAAACTTACTCAAGTTTATAGAACTCTTCATGGAGCTTACACAAAGGTCTTAGAAGTTATGCACACAAAAAAACGACTGCTAGGCACTTTCTTCAGAGTTGCCTTTTATGGTCAAGTAAGTACACTTTATAAAGTTGTCCTTTTTAAACATTCACTTTTGAATTATGAGATTACTATAACAGCACTTGTTGGTTCTAAGATTCTGTCTTGATAGAGTACCGATCACAGCCACAGGAAGATTCTTTTGTAAGTATGAAGTCCACTTTCGTTCCCATATCTAAAGCCATTAGATCAGAGTCCATAACATATAAAACTTGAATTTCCTCTCACTTTCATTTTCACTTAAATTACCTAAAGTATATATTAAATACCCAGTAGTTAAAGCTTTCAAATGAAAAGTAGGGAAGTATACAGGGAATGAGAAAAACCTACTGTGGAAATCTGCACACAGATAGTATATTCACATCTCTGAATTTGAAAATTTTAACTTCTTCTAAGTTAAAAGCTTGAATACATACCTTTGACTTTTAGTTCATTATGTTAAATGTATTTCATAGTTAGTTTTTCTTCAAATATTATTTTTGCTCCTGCAGTTTAAAAATTGTTATTTGTTTATCTTTACAATAGTCTTTTTTTGAAGAAGAAGATGGAAAGGAGTACATCTATAAGGAGCCAAAACTCACTGGCCTCTCAGAGATTTCCTTAAGACTTGTTAAACTTTATGGTGAAAAGTTTGGCACAGAGAATGTCAAAATAATTCAGGATTCAGACAAGGTAACACATCCTGCATTTTGAAATCATTCTTTGTTATACTAAACATTGTATGTTTCTCCTAACTTTCTCCTTTTTAGCTGATGGAGAAGCTTGGAAATCAAGCCTTTCCAGGTGATACTAGAGAGCACAGGGAATTTGGAATCAGAGAGCAGGATTCAAATCTCCATTCTGTGCCACTTGCTAGCTGTGTGACCATGAAGAAATTACCTCACCTCCCTGTGTCTCATTTTTTCTCATGAGTAAAATAGAGATAATAGTAGTGCCTTCCTCGTGGCATTGTTATATGAACTAAATGAGTATCTGGAAAGCCATTAGAGTTCCTGATACAAAAAAAGGACCCACTAGTTATAAGCTAACCTGCTCAGTAAAGGTTATTAGCATGAATGCTGTTATGTGTCATGATTTTCAATTTCATATATCCGATTGAAATCATCATGGGGGCACACATTTTATTTGGAGATATCCTAAGTCCAGCAGTTACAGGTTGCATCATAGTGAAGTCTGTTGAGGAGTGATGCCTTAGGCCTTACTCTAAAGGTTATGCATCTCACCAGGCCCTGCAAGGCAGGATAAGAAAGGTTCCACAAAGAGATACTTTTCTAGGAAGTACACACTGCTGTATAAATAGAGTTTCGGGAAAGCACAGTAGGAATAGTTGACTCCTGACAACTGGTATTGTCCAGGATGAGAGGTGGTTTTTTTTTTTTTTTTGAGACTATGTCTCACTTTTTGCCTGTGGAACTGCAGGCTCATGTTGCCCGGGGTACCACAGACTCAAGCAATCCCCAGCTTCAGCTTCCCAGGTAGCTGGGATTACAGGCGTACGCCACCACACCCAGCTATTTTTTTGGAACTAGGTCTCGCCACGGGCCCCAGGCGGGACTCAAACTGCGATCCCTAGCCCCGGCCACTTCATAGGCTAAAACTTACAGGCATGAGCCACCGTGCCTGGCCTGAGAGTTGATTTTTAAGGTAGCAAGGACCTATACAGTTCAGAACTGGTAGGTCCCTGCAGTATTTACTTAATGACCTCCATGTGCATGGAGGGCACTATGCAAAGCATAGTGGGCAGCTGGTGGGCAGCATGGCCAAAGCAAAAAGTCCTTGACAATGGTGAAGACTCACTGTCTGCCAAAAAAGCGATCTCCACTTTATAGACTTACTTATATCTATCTCTTGAAGTTGGTTTTCTCTTGACCATATACCGTGGGCATTTAAAAATAGATTAGAGGCTGGGCACAGTAGCATGTGCCTGTAAGTGATAGCTTATAGAGTCGTGGTGGGGTCTGTGGATCGCGGTTCAAGTCCTACCCAGGGCAACACAGCAAGACCTAGTCCCAAAAAATAGCTGGGCGTGGTGGCGCATGCCTGTAAGCCCAACTACCTGGGAAGCTGAGGCTGGGAATTGCTTGAGTTCGTGGTGCCACAGGCAACGTGAGCCTATGGTTCCACGGGCAAAAATAATGAAACCTAGTCTCAAAAAAAAAAAAATATATATATATGTAAATAAATAGATTCGCTGGTAGGTTCACAGTTTATTGATTTGACCAAAGCATTCTACTTCTTAACTTCACGAGTTTGTGCTGGTCTATTTTTTTTAATTTATTTATATATAAATTTCACATCCTTGCAATCCCAGGGGCTTATCCCCCCCACCCTTCCCTCCCATCCCTACCCTTTCCCTCCTGTTCATTGTTGTGTGCTTCAGTTTGGTGCTCAGCCTGTTTTGTCTTTTCCTCATGGCTTTTATTTACTTTTTTTTTCATTATGTCCCATATATTAGTGAAATCATTTGACTTTTGTCTTTCTCTTTTTGACTTGCTTCTGCTAGTATGATTCCCTTCTAAGTACATCCATGTTGTCAAAAAGTCATCTAATTTGTCATTCTTAATTGATGAGTAGTATTCCATCGTGTGTAAATACCACATTTTTTTCAACATCTGTTTGGGGGCACTTGGGTTGCTTCCATGTCCTTGCAATTATAAATAGTGTTGTGGTAAACATCCGAGCACAGGTGTCCCTTTGTACCCTCATTGAGGTCTCTTTTGGGTAGATTCCCAAGAGAGCAATTGCTGGGTCAAATGGTAGATCCATTTTCATTAATTCAAGGGTCCTCCACACAGCTTTCCATAGCGGTTGGACCAGTTTACATTCCCACCATGTGCTGGTCTATTGAATTAAGAGAACAGAAGATTTTATTTCCTTGCAGTTAGTCTTAGCTTTGCTTCCCCACTCCGGACGCTTTCTTTCTAAATGGAAAGAAAAGGAAAGTGAGGTCTGCTGACAGTGTGTGATTTTCCATTTTTCTCTGTCTCTGAAAACCTGACCAGTGAGTGCTAATGACCAACCATTGCTAAGGGACTGGACTCTTGATACTGCTTGTGTGCACAATATTTTAGTCATTCCCTACTGGCAAGGAACGTAACAGGCAGGTGGTACTTTTTCAATATTTATTTCTTTCTTAATGTGTGAACATGAAAATTCAAAATACTCGTTTACCTTGCCTAAGAACAAAATCTGTTCAAGGGGACAGATGTTATACGGAGTGGGTTGGCATTTTTTTTCCCCGATAGCGCAAGCTTATGTGTCCTTGGACCCAACAATTTCATATTTAAGATTTTCTTTTACAGATGTACACACATAAAGACATGTTTAAAGGTGTTCATTGATACAAAGCTTATAAAACAAAAACTGAGCAGCAGTATTAATTTTCCATTTGGCTAAAGAAACAGTTATGTTGCTCATGTAGTGTGTAATGCGTAACCTGGGCATTAAAAAAGTTGACATTTATAAGTGCTGATATGAACCTATCAAGATCACATTGAGAGAAACTCCCTCCTAATGGCTGTGGTCCCTCAACCATCTTAAATGAAGTAGTGTCCCCCTTTTTTTCCTTTCCATTGAATAAAAAGCAAAACTATCTAACTTTATAGGTAAATGCCAAAGAGCTTGATCCAAAATACGCTCATATCCAAGTCACGTATGTGAAGCCGTACTTTGATGATAAAGAACTCACAGAAAGAAAGACCGAGTTTGAAAGAAACCATAATATCAACAGATTTGTGTTTGAGGCTCCTTATACATTATCAGGCAAGAAGCAAGGCTGTGTGGAAGAACAGTGCAAACGCCGTACCATCTTGACTAGTAAGTAGGACTCTGCATAACTTCTTGTTTGGCTTCATCCTCTTGGATACACACTAAGCAGCAGCTGGCCAGCAGGAAAATATAACTGAAATTTCAATCATTCATTGTTCTGATGGTCAGTCACTAGCTTGCACAAACATCACTGTGTTATAAACCATCATTTTCCCATATGGTAATTCATGATTGCTCTAATGAGTCTCATAAAGAGAATTTCTCCTTCAATTCTATAGCAGTAAGGTGCTAAATGGTACCCTAAAGTATTTTCTGGAGAACGCATGGGTAGAGTTAAACCTCGCGGATTTTTTTTCTTTAATTTGACTATTTGAGCAAATTATTTTAAATAATTTTATTTTAATAAAATATTAAATCCATCTTAATATTTTAATAGCATCAAACTCATTTCCTTATGTGAAGAAGAGGATTCCTATAAACTACGAACAGCAGATTAATTTAAAGCCAATTGATGTTGCCACGGATGAGATAAAAGATAAAACTGCAGAGTTGCAGAAACTTTGCTCTTCTGCTGATGTGGACATGATTCAACTCCAGCTGAAATTGCAGGGCTGTGTTTCAGTGCAGGTATGTTGATTGCCGAACACATATAAAGTGTTTCTTGATGCTCCTCTTGATTACATAAGGGCACAGAGCAAGCATTGACTTTAATTGGGTGTTACATGCTTACTGACTGTAACCCTGTACATTGCTTTTGATTAACTCAATAAAAAATTTGTGCTCCATTTTGATAAATGTTGTATTTACATCAGAGGGCTTAAACATAAATCCCTGCTGACCAGCCAAGCAATCTATTTGCATAACAAATCTATTTGCATAACAGAAATCATTAACTTATTACCATATAATCTTTGCACTTTGCTTTAATCATTTTTGAAGCAACTTATATTAAAAATAGTAAATGTGTTTCTCAGATGTGATTTTGTTAAATGTGTATTTAAAAAAAACAAAACAGAGAAATGGGAAAATTGTTTTTTCAATGCCTTCTGATGAATCCCATTTACTTACCCCAAATTCTCCTTGTAATTTAGGTAAATGCTGGCCCATTGGCATATGCCAGGGCTTTCTTAAATGACAGTCAAGCTAGCAAGTATCCACCTAAGAAAGTGAATGAATTAAAAGACATGTTTAGGTAAGTGCTTTGTAGTTTTCCAATTAGACCTCTATTCTTGATTCCATTTTCATTTTAAAAGAAACGAAAATACTTACCAAGTAATACCCTCCCCAAGGACATTCTCTGTTCTTTTACAATTTTTAAGTGATCTCTTGATGGTGCTTCAAGTAGTGAGGGGCTATGGGATCTCTCTTTTGCCACAAGTTATTAGCAGTGCCTTCGTGACCCAAGAGATTAAATATATCAGCTTACTTTGTTGCTTCAGATAGTATGGCACAAAATTGGGCCTACCGTCATTATGTGATTTCCTCCTTTACCCGACTGACCTCACATTACAGCAATATTCCAGATCATTAGGGTTAGGAGACATGTGGAGCAGAAGGGTTGGCTAGGCTGCCTCCTGCCCTGTGGCCTCGCGCTTACATTCTGTCCATCTGGGGTGCCTGGAAGTAAAGGCATATCTGTGTTTTCTGGTGTGAGGTGAATAGATCTGTTGAATATATATATATATATATATATAAAAGAGTGAACATTGCAAACAAGAGGCTGTTGAGTAAAATAGACCAACAAGAAAGATGATAATTATCCACACAGCCACTCCCTTCTCCATTCGATTTTCCTGTTGGTGTGTTATCGGCTGTTCCATGTTGCAGAATAACCAGTAGTCATTCATTCACTAATATTTACTAATGTCTGACATGTACCAAAAAATTTCTGCTAGTTCCTCTGAGGGATAGATAACAAATGGCCAGTGAGGTATCTTTCCCCTTAAGACCTATACTCTAATTATGGACTTTGAACATAAACACGTGAAATAACAGAAAAATACTTTCATGATAAGTTGTCAACTGTCTCCACCGTTAGCAGCCCAAGGCAGGTACTTTACAACTACAGCATCCAGCACTGTTCTGGATATAAATTAATCTTAAAATAAGTTATCTTCTGACTTAATATCTGCAGGTACAAATTGATATTAGTATAGCTTCAGCTGATGTAATACCAGGTAAGTAACTGAGCATTCCTGTTTAGAATCAAGTTTTGAAAAGGAAGGAGTCAGAGGGGAAAAGAAAGGAAAAACTCTTTTAGACTTAGGAAGGGATATAAGCAAAGGCACAATGAGAGAAATAGAGGATTCTGGTCTTCCTTCTAGACAAGCTGGGGGTTAAAGTGAATTTCAAGTCAATGGCCACTAAAACCTTCTAGGAATGAATAACAAAACCTTTATCTATTCCTCTTTGTCCACAGGAAGTTCATACAAGCATGCAGCATTGCACTGGAACTAAATGAGCGGTTAATTAAAGAGGATCAAATTGAGTACCATGAAGGGCTAAAGTCAAATTTCAGAGAAATGGTGAAAGAATTATCTGACATTATCCACGAGCAGGCAAGTATTAAGTTGGTGGAAAATAAAAACCCGATCTGCGATCCTGAAAATATTACTCAGCCAAATTAATGAAAGGCATTAACTTGAAATCACCTGGTCTTTTTTTTTTTAATTTGCTCACATTGTGTTTGATCACATAAATGACATAGCACAAATCGAATTTGAAGCAATTGCCAAAGTAATTATCAGTAATAAGCTATTTTATTCTTTGTGCCATGATGCCATTAGAAGCAGCTAGTTGAGCAAGTCTAAATTGATCTATTGTAAACATGGATAAGAGTCTCTCAGAAGGGCTCTAAAAAATTAAATGAAGGGCTCCATAGCCAAGTCCCTAAATGAACATCCTTCTTTTGACTGTTAGAGACTAGATACTTACTGTCTTCTAGGCGAGATCCTGAGTGATTTCCAAAATTTGGGAATTGTCTTATTTCCTACATAGCTTGCAGAGCTTTCTGTTTATACAAAACATCCTAGCACTTTCATCTATGACTAAATGACAGTTGCAACTAAGTTAGGACAACCTGAGAAATAATAAAAACAAAGATTTGTTCACCCTTTATGGTGAAATTGTGTCACCAGACTATATATACCCACTTACCTTTAGTAAACAAGATTATCCTGGTAAACTACACATACACGCACATACACCAGGGTCCTAAAGTTTGTCATTTAAGTATTTTAATTTCTTAATTGTAGAAGTCATTGCATGGTGGCCTGATCCCTTAGTGACTGAGCTTCTTGGTTCATGGTAAAATCTCCATTTTCTTATCAATAAAAACAACCAGTAAGACAAGTATTGACTTCAGCTGCTCTTTAAGCCATCAATTTTTAATAAATTGGGACTTAACTTAAAAGAAACCAGGACAACCACAACCCTTTTAGAGCACACATTCTTAAAGCTGCTTCCAGAAAGAGAAGTCTCATTTATTCTGTTGACTACATTTCATCAATTGGTCAGTCACTCCCTGGTGTAAGACCATCACACAGAAGGAATGCTGACAAATAGACTAACAGTGGCTGTACCCAAAACATTGAATTACAATGGTGGGGATAATAAGAGGAGACATATCTCTAGAAAAATGAACTACCTGGATTTAAATCATGCTCTCTACCTCTGAGTTTATTTTGTATGCTTTTTTCTAAGAGAGAGCTCTGGGAAATTTACTAGATTGAGTCCAAGGTTGTATTGAGTGACTTACCGGAAGTCCAACTTTCCAACCATTCTCGTCTTCTTTGTGTAAGGAATCCCATTGGGTCAGAAAAAGCCTGGCTAATCTATTCAGTGAATCTGGGTGCCCCAGTCTCCTACTCCTCCATTCTCTATGACTGAAAGTCTTGTCAGCTTAAGGAGTTTGGAATCAGTTCTATTTGTTTTTGCCCTCTCTGTCAGGACAGAAAAGAGACCCTTTTGTCTCTGAAGCAACCAGGTGATCAGGGCTAGGAAGGTAGAGAACCTTTTCACTTCCTGTTTTGTCTACCTATGAGCAGCCCATACATATCTTCATCACCACCTTTCCAAGGTACACTTTCATCAAACAGACTCCATCCTGTGTACCTAGAACCTGGTTTATAGTTTCTATATTTCATAATTCATTAAAAAATAAAGACTCCTCTACAATAGATATAAAACAATTACACATGTCTTAGCCAATGTATATTATAGCTGTTTAATTTGCATGCAACTGCATGGCCTAACCTGGAACTCTAAATTGAAACTGAAAGCAAAGCATTCAGTATACTGCTCTTACTATGATTGAGGTATTCAAAGCAGTCATTTTAGAAAGTTCTTTATTCCCCTGCAAGCATGACCCTTACAGATCTGCTCTCATGTTTCCTGCCTGTGTCTCTCAGTTATTTCCTCAAAACCATGACTATTTTATTTAGCTACGGAGAGCCATATTTTACACTCTTAATACTATATATTGATAATTAAACGAGGGAAACCCTAGTTTCTATTGATTTATAATTTATGTGAGTTCTGCAGCCATAATTCCAGTGTGCCATACTTTGGGTGACTGTTGACTTTTTTCAGTCATATGCTTTGAAACACATTATTTAGGAAAGGAAAATATACAAAATAACATAATGTGTGTATACTGAAATAGGAATTAGTTCTGTTTTGCTCAATAAATGATTACTTGACAGCAAACTAGGACCTGGGTAGTCCTTGGTCCCTTTTAAAGCTGCTTCAACTTTTTGACTTTTTAAAAAGTGTTCAACTTTAAATAGAAACCTCCTATACTAGAATGCGCAGTATTTTCAAGCTTTGACTAAAGGAAAGTAGGAGATACAGGAGAAATTTCTTTAAAATTTTGAAATAACATGAGAAAGAGATGATATTTGGTGATTCAGATTTGAATTTGATGTGAAAAGATCACATTTTCCCCTCCCTCTCCCCCAAGATCACATATTTTAAAGTCACTTGATAATTTCTCTTTTCTCATCTGTCATGACATATAGTAAAAAGTAAAAAAAAGTGTATTTTAAGAGTGGGGGAAAAAAGTGTTTGAGATGGTAGTGGGTATTGTGTCCATCTGATGTTTTGTTTTCACAGTGAATACCCTATTTGCTTGTGATAACTGATGGGCATGAATGACCGGATTAGTCATTTCTCATACCTCTACTATGCTTTCAGATTAGGGTCGAGTTGTGATTTATGTAAGAGGAAATTGTTACAGACCTTATAAAGCCAATGATATGACTCATTACTGGCACCACAGACCAATTTGCAGATTTAATATTGAGGTTTCTGAGCTAACTTGAGAACCATGTATTGGAAGAATAAGACTCAAGTTGGAAGTGTAAAGAGGTTGCACGTGATATGTACGCTACTTTCTTCTGTCTAATCAAAACGTAAGATTTTGTTGTTTTAGATCACACAGAACCAATAGTTTTAAAAATACCTTTGTGAGCATTAATAGATATGTTTATATACTTATGGGTTATAAAATTAGATTTTATGCTTAGAAGGTTCTTCAGGTCAAAGAAAAATCTGTGTTAGCTTATAATTATATAATTATGGGGTATGTATCTTTAGAAATATGCCTTTATTGACTTTTATCTTCATTTAATATTATTTTCCAAGTCTCTGGGGAAAGAATCCTAGGTATTTGTATATTTAAAAAGTCCCACAAGTGACCCTGAGAACCACTGTCTTAAAAGATGATCCATAAATTCATAACAGAGGCCATTATTTAGAGCTTTATTATGACCATGTTTTTTAAAAATCAAGATTACATCACCTCTTGCTTTTTTATTGAATTCTGCATTTTACAATCTTTTGTTTATCTTGATGAGTAACCAGATCTTTTCTGCTTTTTCAATACGCTGCCTTTGTACAGCTTTGAAGACTTAAGTCGGTAATGTTCTTTGCTCTTTCTGCTTCTTGTCATTTTAAATTGCTAAGTGTCAGTGATTAATTGAAATATGCCTGATATTTCATATACACATACTTTTCTGGAAGTGGTGATTTTGCTTCATGATAAACACACTGATTTGTTCTGTTTTAGATATTACAAGAAGACACAATGCATTCTCCATGGTTGAACAACACATTACATGTATTTTGTGCAATTAGTGGTACATCGAGTGACAGAAGTTATGGTTCCCCAAGATACGCTGCTGAAGTATGAGGACATATGAAAGCGATGAGACTGACCTTTCTCAGGAATATTCGGAGCTGTGCAAATGTTAAATTTGAAGATTTGATACACATGAAGTGTTGATCCCTGACACCAAAATTTTCATGCTTTCAAAACAGGGTGCTTACATATTTGTAAATATTTAAGCAACTTGAAAGTGCCTGGAAAATTGCACCACTGTGCTTGGTTTGTACTTTTTTAGGTAAATCTATATACTGAGAAGTAGAGCTCAAAAACATTAGTTACGTTTGCTTAATAATTGCTTAAGTTAGCAATGGTACTATGTAAAATTGTATAATGGAACACAATAAAAGGTAAAACTTATTTGTAATTAGAAGTGAAGGAAATACTTTGAACTTAGCATTTTTCTTGTGAGAAGCTCAATGCATTATCATAATAAACTTTGGAGAAAAAGATTGATGAAATTCCCATAAAAAAAGGATATTTCAACTTGGGGAGCTCTGTGAGATCTTGCCTACTGTAGGGAAGATTGACCTAAAGAAAGCAAAAACTATAAAGGGACATTTCACAAGGGAAGGAATATGCATTAAAAAAAACACGCTTACTATCAGATCAAGTTGGTTTCTCATGTACACCCAATGCAAGGAATCCACATATGGAGTGGGTTTCCCTAGCAAGCAGCATTTGTTGCCAGAGTTTCATCACATCTTACATAACTTCAGAACTTTGGCTGAAGAAGCACCTGAGATAGGCGTTTTCATCCATTTCCAAGGTTACCAAGCATTTTGATACAGCTTGGGGATCGCAGCTTTTCTTGGGTCAGACTACATAATCACAGATTTAGCAGCTGCTTGCTAGGGATTACATTTCCAAGTATAGAAAAATCTCAGACTACATACATAGTCTAGGAGAAACCAGTATACGAAGAACTTGTAAAACTTGAATTATCCATAGACTTTCGATTGCCTATCATATAAATTTTGTAGGTTAGTCTCTTTTCCTGACAAAGACACTGAGCTATATAAGTGAATTGCATCGAACTTTGGCATTTTTAATACTTTATGATTAGGTAAATCTTAGATTGGGCTCCTAGCTTAGCCATTTTTTTTTACATGTCATTTGTAAACTTTCAGGGGAGCATATACTTATTTATTGAAGGGGACTCAGAAATGTTTCAGAGGCTGTTTGTAATTCCTTAACATCAGAGAGTAACCTGTGGAGTTAGGTTCAGCTTTAAAAATGATTCTCTTCGGTGTGTACAAGGAGCCTAGTGTGGCTGCTAGCATCTGAGAAGGAAATATCTTGGATTAATCCAGCACTCTTGTCAATAACAAGTCCCTTTTACCTTCCCTCACACTGTTATGCACTGTGGGTAATTTGAAAAAGAATAAATGGTCCCTGTCTTCAGGGAATATGCAGCCTAATCTACTTGAGGCAAGTTATATACAAAATTAGATGATGTAAGAATTAACGATGTAAGACAAGAATAGTTGACTATGAGCATTGCCAATCGAATGACACTATCCATTACTCATCACATTCAAGGAAGGAGAGGTCAGTGTCAATAGAATGTTCAGGGATAGTTTCATGAACACAAGTAACCCTCAAATGGGCTTTCGAAGATGAGGGTGTAATAACAGGAGGAACATGATGAGCAAAGTTGCAAAAGACTTAGCAGAAGTTCAGGAGATAGTGAGGAGAGCAGTTTTGTTCAAGGGAGTAGTGAATGACAAATCTAAAAAGACTGATTTGAACCCATATTTATGCCAGGCCAATAGTGGTATTTGGACTTTACTCAATAAAGATGGGAGTGCCAGTCAAGCCTTTTTTTTAAACAGAAAGATTACTTGATTAAATGTTATTTTTACGAATGTGATCCTTTTTATTGCTGCCCAGATGTAGTTCAGATAGAGATGGAAACCAACTAGATGGCTATTGCAATTAATCTAATTATGAATCCATAACCCCCTGGATATGAACAAGCATGGAAAAGAAAAAAACAATACAGGACATTGTGTGGAAAGACTTGGACTTGACTTACTGATGTTCAGAACAAGGGAGAAGATAAAGATGATTTTGTGTCCTACAGCCGGTGAGGTTTTTGGGTCATGGCACAATTTAACTACATTGATTTCACTTTCAGAGTAAAGACCAGTGAACTGTAAGAGAACAAGGTGAAATGCCAGGTAAATGCATTTTGAAACTGCACATATTAGGTATTATTTAGTAGAATATGATTTCATGAAGTGATGGGGGATCTACAAATTGACACATATCAAAGAGTACATTTCTGCTCTTACTATTTTGCACTTACTGCTTTGATAGTCTTCGAGCATATCATAAAATGTGACCATGCCACCATTGGTGATGTGAGTTTATCGCTTCAGTGATAACCCATAGAGAAAAATAATGTTCCGTTCAAATGCTCCTAGTCACCAGTTGTCACTGGTGGCATCATGTCTATAGGTGAAGTTTTTGTTACCATGTATTATTTGACTGCCTATATAAATACTGGTAACATCTTCAAAGAAATGAAATATAAAACATCTATAGCAACAACAGCCTTGGTACCTTGACCCACGTATCAGCTTAGAACTAGAGATGATGCACCAGTTAATAAACTGGGTAGGTCATCTTAATAATCCAAGCTTTTTATTATAAACATTAGTTTTATCTGAGATGCAGAGCCCAAGCAATGGACTAATAAGAATTCCCAAACTACAAAATGTTAATAAGTCAGATATCTATATCTGACCCACAAAAATGTTGAGCTGCCTTCAGTCTTGTTCAGACAGTGTACTACTTACAACTATCAAAAGCAAAGGGAAAGAAATAGAATACAAGTTGGTTGGGTGTTGGGTGTGATTTATGTAACAAGGTTATTCTCCTATCCTGGGAGTTTGCTGGTAAGAGTACTCAATCTGATTCCAGTTAAAATAAAAGTTTTGTTTTTTCCAGTCCCTAACCATACCACATTATGGTCACTCTAAGAAAAGTATTCAATTGCTGATTGAAGTTGTAACCAAATTCTTCAAAGATTCTACCCATCGATGGCATTTATTTTTTTTTTCAACTTTCTTTTTTGTTTTTCCTCTATAATGAGCTATAATTCATATATAACTCACCATTTAAAATGCACTATTTTCAGTATATTCAGAGTTGTGTGAGCTATCACTACAATTCATTTTAGAACATTTGTGTTACCCCCAACATACACACCATACATACTGGCAGTCAGCCCTCATTGCCCACCAACCACCCCTTCACCCCTAGTAACCACTGATCTGCTTTCTGTTTCCATGGAGTTGCCTATCATGGACATTTCATGTAAACAGAATCATACAACATACGGTCTTTTTTAATATTTGGAGAATACTTTTGCCCATTTTTTTTTAAATTGCTTTTTTTTTTCTTACTGAATTGCAAGAGTTCTTTTTTTTGAGACTACGTCACGCTATTTTTGCCTGTGGAACTGCAGGCTCACGTTGCCCGGGGTACCACAGACTCAAGCAGTCCCCAGTCTCAGCTTAGGATTACAGGTGCGCGCCACCACGCCCAACTATTTTTTTGGAACTAGGTCTCGCTACGTGCCCCCGGCGGGACCCAAACCGCGATCCCTGGCCGTGGCTTCCTAGGCTGCCACTTACAGGTATGCACCACCATGCCCGGCTCCAGAGTTCTTTATTCTAGTTGCAAGTCCCTTATCAGATACATAATTTCCATATATCTCTCCTATTCTCTGGATTGCCTTTTCACTTTTGTGTTGTCTTTTGAAACACAGAAGTTTTTCATTTTGAAGCGGTCCAATTTGCCTGTGCTTTTCTCATCATTTTTGTTTTGATGCTGTATCTGAGAAGACTTTACCTAATCTACGGTCACGGAGATCTACACCAACAATTTGTTTTGAATTTTATAGTTTTAGCACATTTTTATGTCACTAATCCATTTCAGGCTAATTTTTATATATGGTAAGTGGTGGGGCTAAAATTCTTTTCCGTGTTCTGTCCAGTTGTCCTTGCACCATTTGTTGGGAAAAAGATGGTCTTGGCACCTTTATCAAAAAAAAATCAGTTGACCATCAATGTATTTCTGGGCTTTTGATTCTGCCCCATTGATCCATATATCTGTCCTTACACCAGTACCACATAGTCTTGATTACTGTAACTTTATAGTAAGTTTTTCAGTTGGAAATACAAGTCCTCCAGCTTTGTTCTTTTTCAAGACTGATTTGAATAGTCTTAAGTACCTTACATCCCCATGTGACTAGGATTCACATGTCAGAAATAGAAATGGTAGCTGGACTTTGGAATTGATGTTTATCCGTTTGGAGAGTATTGCCATTTTAACAATATTAAGTGTTCCAGTCCACAAACACAGGACATTTTTCCATTTGTTTAGGTTGTCTTCAATTTCAACAGTGTCTTATAGTTACTGGTGTAAAGTCTTGCACTTGAGTTAAATTCACTTGTATTTTTTTCAATCTATTATAGATGTTTTTTTTTTTAATTTCACTTTTGGATTGTTCTTTGCTAGCGTATACAAATTGAACTATTTTTTTTTGTGTATTGACCTTGTATCCTGAAACCTTGCTGAATTCACTTACTGGATTTAATAGTTCATTTCTGGATTCATCAGTGTTTCCTATTGAAGATCATGTTGTCTAAAAATAGATAGTTTTACTTCATCCCTTCAAATCTTGATTCTTTTTATTTCATTTTCTTACTGACAGCCTGGCTAGAACTTCCAGTAGAATGTTTGATAGCCTTGTTAGGATAGGGCATCATGTCTTGTTATTGATCTTTGAAGAAAGTATTCTTTCTTTCACCTTTCAGTATGATGTTAGCTGTGGGTTTTTCACAGGTGCTTTTTATTAGATTGCGGAAGTTCCCTCCAACATAATTTATAAATGTTCTCTAAATGAATTCTCTCAGTAATCTTGTAATCCCTATATGACATCTAGGGAAATAGATGACAAATGTAACCATCTAGAGATGTACTCTAGATGCATATCAAACTAGAAATGAGACCAGGGTGTCAACTATTCTGTACTATTTCCTCTGGTCTCCCACTGCAGTTCCCTGTACTAAAAGACAGTTATCTAAAAGACTAAAAGAGGTTATCTGATACATTTTTTTCCTGAAAAGCTAAGGTCCAAAAGGCTAATAGTCTATCTGATTTTATCAGTAAAAATGCCTGGCACAGTATAAGTGCTGGAGCAACCTCAAAAAAATAGCAGCATTTTACATAGTGGTTCTGGAGACTTTGCTATGTACAAGACAGTGTGGGCAGATATGCCAATCTCAGAGATTGTGGGTAAATTGAGGGAGATAAAACGGTTGCCCAAAAGATGCTAGGAAGCCATCTGATAAGGGCAATGGCAGGTGCTTGACTAGCAGAGCCTTGCTAGATGTAAAACAAGAAAATTCGTGAAGGCAAAAGGGCATGAGAAATGCGTCAAAGGATGGCTAGGAACTAGCATGTGTTGAGGAAGTAAAAGAGTGGTTAAACAGGAAGTTAAATTAACTTCTTCATTTTAATTGTTACATAAACCATGACCATTAAACCCATCACTACTCCAAAGGACATACAAAGCAAAAATAATAGAGCGCATATAAAATCACACTAACATTCCCTTTCCTCCGTAGACTCAAACTGAGTAAACAGCCTTTTTCTTTTTGTCCAGAACACTTAGGCGCAACTTGCTTTATTCCCCTATTAGTAAACTTTTCCAACCAACCAGTCTCATTGTTTATGTCCTGTGGCATTTTGTAACAATCACTGCTTTAGTAGATATGCTAGGGTTGAGTTTTAAAGACTTAGGACTCCTCATCCTACATCTTCACTGCGTGTGTCTTCGATAGAAAAGAGAAGCAATGGTTACTATTCCCAGCAGGTGAGGGCTGGATCAGAATTGTTAACCTTTCATCACTTTTATTTGTTCTGCATTGTGAGCCAGGAATAAGAATGAATGAGGCAGTGTTCAGTGAGCAGGTAAGCAGAACATCAAGCACATGCTCAGTGAACACCTAGCATAACTAAAGATGGTCTTTTCCCTCTCATTAGCTGGAGTCTTCCAAGTCCTGTGTACTTGAAGAGAATCTTTTTGAGGGAAGTAAGGAATAGTGCCTGGCACCCATACACTTGAGCATTTAATATTAAGAAACAAAATGAAAGTCATTAGGGATGTGGAGTGATGTTCTATGAAGAACAGGCCAGGTCCTCTTGTCACACAATTCTGAGTTCCTCAGAATTCCTCCATGGCCTCGTCAGGATTTAAGATGCATCCAGGGCCCCTGTCATCGCATAATGAAGGTGCTATGTCCTCTCTAGTCATTCTAGCCTAAATCTTCACACAAACACAGGATGAAAGACAAAAGAGCGCTGAGTTGATGCAGATATCTCCATCGTAACAAGAAAATGAAAGCCTTGTAGAAAGATAACTTCCACACCGTTCACCACCAGACTCCGAGTAGTTATGGGGTCAGCTAAATCAATCCAAGTCATGTCAACAATTATTTTCATGGAACTCGGGGGTATTCACACGTTTTTGAAACTAACGTAACCATGCCACCAACAATAACCATTTCTGTTTCAGAAGTAAATGTCAGGCTTTAGCACTTTCCAGGGACTCTTCAAGATGGAAGCTTCCCGTGTTGTTCCCATTGGTTTGACCAGCTAGGGATACTTCTCTTTGAACTACCACCAACATGATGTCCCCCAAGGGTGTTCATGAGGCTTCTGTGCTTCTAGATGAAATTTTCCATGGGGCCAAACTAGTTATGGTTCCCATAATCTGCTCAGGGCTTTGTCTGTTCTCTAGTGATTACTTTTTTTTTTTTGAGGCTGAGTGTCACTGTGTTGCCTGGGAACCCCAGACTCAAGCGATCCCCAGCCTCAGCCTCCCAGGTAGCTGTGATTACAGGTGTGTACCACCACACCCAGCTGTTTTTTGAGACTAAGTCTCGCTATGTTGCCTCAAGCGATTCCCAGTCTCAGCCTCCCATCCTAGGCTGGAATTAAAGCCACGCACCACCGCGGCCGACTTAGTGATTATTTTCATCTTCGATGGTTTTGGTGTTCTGTATATCATACAGTGACTAAGTGCACAGACTCTGAAACCAGATTGGTTGGGTGGGAGAATATCAATTCTGTTGTTTAACAAGCTGTGAGATCTCGATCATGTTGCCTCGTCCTTCTATGCCTTTGTTTTCTCATCTTAAATAGAGATGTTAATTGTATGTACCTCCCAACATTACTGTGAAAATTCAGTGAAGTACGTAAAGCTTAAAGAACAAAGCTTGGCATATCTTTTTATATTTTTTTAATTAATTTTTTTTGAGACCAGGTCTTGCTATTTTTGCCTGTGGAACCGCAGGCTCTCTCGTTGCCCGGGGTACCACAGACTCAAGCAATCCCCAGCCTCAGCTTCCCAGGTAGCTGGGATTACAGGCACGCGCCACCACGCCCAGCTATTTTTTGGAACTAGGTCTCGCTACGGGCCCCAGGCGGGACTTGACCGTGATCCCTAACCCCGGCCACTTCATAGGCTGAAGCTTACAGGCATGAGCCACCATGCCCGGCTTGGCACATCTTTTTAATTGCAAGTGTTAGTTATAACTCTATAATCCTTTCCCCAAAGCATAGCTGAATTTTGCCACCACCACACCCTCTGCGTCTCTAGACCCAGCCCGCCATTCCCAGTGGAAGTGACAGAGGCAACGAATGGGTCAAGGTCACGTGATTTTTCTACCATTTGCTATTCCATAGATCACATATCTGGCCTTACTAGATATCACCTTGTTGTGATAATCTCTACATTCATACAAGGATATTATTCCCTGTGTAGTGTGGGCACTCACAAATATATGCAAATGGTGACTGCTCACAACCGGTGCATCCTAGTTGTGTATTAGCCCTGCCCTTTGTCTTCCTGAGTAGAAACCAGGTGTTTATCTTCACAGCTCCCATGAACATCCGAACAAGTATGAGCTCCTCTGTGCTCCCCAACTCTGGAGTCTCTGCCTACCAACACCTCTTCTAGCTTCATTCCACTATCAGAATTTGGCAGAAGTGGTTTTGGATTTGAGATAGAACGTGGGACTTGCTGCTTCAGTATTCCCTCTATACTCTCTAATACACAGGCTCCTTCAATTGAGTTTAAATATACGTCTTTTTTTTTTTTTTTGAGACTAGTTCTCGCTATTTTTGCCCGTGGAACCACAGGCTCTTGTTGCCCGGGGTACCAGAGACTCAAGCAATCCCCAGCCTCAGCTTCCCAGGTAGCTGGGATTACAGGTGCGCGCCACCACACCCAGCTATTTTTTTGGAACTAGGTCTCGCTACCAGCCCCAGGCGGAACTTGAACTGCAATCCTTAGCCCCAGCTGCTTCATAGGCTGAAGCTTACAGGCACAAACCACCGTGCCCGGCCTATAAATATGTCTTATTTAGACTTCCACTGTCAGCCCTCACAGACGTGTACAACCATGTTGTAGGCTTTATCAAAATACACCAGACAGGTTTCAAAGTTCCCGTTCCCATTTCCTATCCAATTTTCTATAATTGGAGAAACCCTTTAGTGTAAACTTTGTTCGATGAGTCTTCTTTAAAGATATTTCATTCTCACTTTCACCTTCAGTGATGGACCTTGGAGTTGAGACTTACTACCTCTTCGTCATGTTTTACTAAAGCACTGGACCCTACCTCCCGATAAGAGTATAGACCCTATCTTCCTTCCACTCAGTTCTTTTATCTCCAAGAGCACCCCCATTCCCTAGACTGTGCACTCTCCTCACACTAGGTTCCCATTGTCCACTGTCTGGATGAATCGATTTCCACCATATGGCCCATGACTCAATCTCAACTCACTGGGGGCATTTCAGCATCTCTGCAGCTGCTGCAACTCAAGGAAGTTGACATTTAGTCAGGCTCTGACAAGCCTCCATTAGGTAAATGTCTTGAGATGGAACTCACCATAATTTCTCTTTCTACCTAAAATCTAACATTTTTTCTCAGAGGTGAGTGCCACTCTGCCTTCAGTCCCCCTCCCTTCAGGGTATTCCCCATCAGAGTGCTTCTTCAGATGACCTTGGGCAAGGCAGTCTGCCCAAGCTCTGCTGCTTCCTCTTCTTTCTCCAGTGTTGGGACATCCCTAGGGAGTTAGCTATTCCACCATTCCGCCCCCTCTACCAGGATGTGGCAGATTAGGGGTGGGGTTTTTATACTTCCTCTTTCCAGGAAGTCAGTTGGTCAAGACTAAAATGCCTAGACCCCAAACTCAAGGTTGGCACCCTGCTGACTGAGCTCACATGCTCCTTTCTTTGGTTATTCAATTACTCATGGTTCCTTGAATTTAGAGTAGTGCAGTGGTTCTTAATCTTACCCCACCACCCCTCCCCTGCCCTGGGAACATTGGACAATGTCTGGAGACATGTTTGGTTGTCACAGCTCGCGTGGGATAGCTACTGGCAACCAGTAGAAACCAGGTTTGCTGCTAAACCCCCTATGCACAGGCAGCTCCACACAACAAAGATTTACCTGCCTCCCAATGTCAGTAGCGCTAAGGATCTCCTCTCTTACTGAACTCCTGGACGGCAATGCCACCAGCCAGTTTGTCATCAAGGACCCTCTTCCTGGCCACCCTGCTGATCCGTCCACCAGTAGGTCCCTCTTTCCTATGAACGAGTACTTTTATCCTCAATTGCAATTCACTGCCTGTTGCGTGTGTGCCCATCACAAGTGCTCTACCTGACCTTCAAGTCTACCTCTGCTCTTAGTCTGCGGGTTGGCCATGCTCAAGAAATTATGGATGCTCATGGTCTCTTCATTATCTCTTTGTGATGAAGTCTTTCTTACTACTGGTTGACTAGGTCATACAAGTTCAATTCCGTTGTTGCTCCCACCTATGAGGCAGGTTAATTCTATTAGTAAAACAAAATCCAAGACCTCTAAAATATTAGCCCTGAATGCCCGCTGGCTTTCCTAAATCAGAGATAGCGACCATCTGCCTACACTCCCCCTCCCTCAATTGCTCTTAGACTTTAAAATGTTAATTATCTCTCAAGTTTATTTATTGTCTTTAAAATTCAACAGGCCCTCATCCTGTGTCCCTATAAACACCCCTTTCTTTTGTTAATAAAGTTGTCTCATGGTTCATATTTCCATCTAACACCACCCCCCCCACCCCCGGCAGTGGCTAGGCAAATCTCTTCTCGTAAATTCATTTCTCATACCTTGCATCTGGCAGCCAACAGTTTCCGCTAACATGATTCCTTCTAACTACATCCATGTTGCTGAAAATGACATGTTTGTCTTTGATTGATGAATAATATTCCATTGTGTAAACATACCAATCTTTTTCAACCATTCATCAGTTTTGGAGGCATTTGGATTGTTTCTATGTCCTGGCAATTGTAAATAGTGCTATGATAAACATACAAAGGATTTTCTTTTTAACTTGACAAAATGATCCTAAAGTTTACCAGTGAAAGAAATCATAAAAATAGCTAAAGGAACACCCCGATAAATAAGAACCAAAGGCTCACCCTAGCAGATAGTAAAATGAATGATAATTAAATTATCATTGTTAATTATATATAATATAATATGCATATATTTTATAATATATAAATACATTAACCAACTTCAGACTTAACTATAAAGTTACAGTAATCAAGACTGGAATTGCAGAAAGAACATATTCAATGGAACAGAATAGAGACCCACATTAATATTATCAACTGATCTCTGACAAAGGAGCAAGAGAACACAATGGTGTTGAAACATTTAAGCAAAATGGTGCTAGAACAACTGAGCATCCTCATGCACTAAAACAAATTAGACATAGCCCTTATACCCTTCACAAAAATTAATTTTAAATGACTCATATCAAAATGTAAATGCAAAACTTTAAAACTTCTAGAGGACATCATAGAAGGAAGCCTAAGTGATCCTGAAGATGGTGGTTATTTTTCAGATACACCAACAAGGACAGATCTTCAAGGAAACAGTTGATAGGTTGGATTTCATGAAAATGTTTTTAAAAGTCTTCATTTTTTAAAAAATGAAATGAGAAAGCAAACCACACAGTAAGAAAATATTTGCAAAAGAAAAGCATTCATAAAGCTGTGCCATATCATGTGTCCTTAGAAAAATTAAAACAACAATGAGATATCACCACATACCTATTAGAAAGGTCCAAATCCAAAATGTAAACAACACCAAATGCTGACCAGGATGTGGGTGGGGTGAGAATGCAAAATGATTTAGCCACTCTGGAAGTTATTTTGGTGCTTTCTTCAAACAAGACATACTCTTACCATATGATCTAGCAATTACATACCTTGCTTTTTACCCAAAAGAATGGAAAGCTTATGCCCATACAAAAACCTGCACACAGATGTTGATGGAAACAATCAAGATGTTTTCAGTAGGCAAATGAATAAAAAAGCAGTGGTACCATCAGACAATAGAATACTATTCAAGCTAAAAAGAGATGAATTATCAGTAAGAAAAAAAAACACGGAGGAAACATGAATATTACTAAGGAAAATCTGAAAAGACCGCATACTGTATAATTCCAACTATATGACATTCCGAAAAGACAAATGGAGACAAAAAAAAATCAGTGGTTGTTAAGAGTTTGGAATGGGGAGCAATGAACAAGCAGAGCAGTGAAACTACTATGTATACAACAGTAATGGTGGGTACTGTCGTTATAGATTTATCCAAACCTGGAGAATGTACACTAAGACGAGATCAGGCGCGTTCAGGGTGGTATGGCCGTAGACAGAATGTACAACACTAAGAGTTAACCCTAAGGTAAACTGTGGACTTTAAAGTGATTATGATGTATCAATGCAGTTTCACTAAGTAAAAGATAAATTTATATATTTATAAATATAAAAATGTCCCTACTCTGGAACATTGATAACAGCAGAGCGTATACATAGTAGGGGTAGGGATACATGGGAAATCTCTGTACTTTCTCCTCAATTTTGCTATGAACATTAAACTGCTCAAAAACTAAAATCTTAAATGCACATACAGGGACATTAACTAGTATAATTAGACAGGAGAAGAATGTAACAGCGTATATGCATGTGTATATAAAAATCTATATGACAAAGTTTTTTATTATTTTTTATTTTTTTTTAATTCATTTTATTGATTTGTCACAATTGTGAATTAATTGATCCCTTCTCCTCCCTCCATAGCCCCCTCTGTATCCCCCTTCCTCCTCCCTCCATATTCCCCCTCTGTATCCCCCCTTCAG